>RBNI01006217.1:0-11588 GCA_003990745.1 Jimgerdemannia flammicorona
CCAGTCACAGCCCCATCAGCAGTCACAGCCCCATCTCCAGCCCCTACTCCGGCTCCCACCCTACCACCAGAGGCACCCCTGGGCACACCGCCCTGTCCTCTAGCAGCAGTCGTCGAAGCCTTCCCCAGGCCCAGCCAACCATCCAGTCCAGAAGCCATCTTCCCCATTCGGACCGTGTCAGCAAAGGTCGACCTCTCCCCTCCTCTCTGCCTCAGACCGCCCCTCCCTCCGCCTCCGGCACTCCTGCCCACCCTCGAGGCCTCCGGCATCCCCAAACCATCACCCCTCCTCCCCACCTGCTGCCAGCCAAAGGCGCCATCACCCCCCTGGCCAGTACGCTCACCAGTTTGATCAGTGCCGTCCATGTAGCTAGTCGTCTGTCACCAAAAACGTTGGAAAAAGTGTTGCCTGAGTCTTGTGTCACCTGAATGGTACTGGTGAAAGGCGAGTTATATATCATATCTAGCTATCTACCTCAATGATTATATCTCTTTTTTTATTTTTATTTTATTTAATAGGTTATATATATTTTATATCTGGCTATCTGTCTTAATAATTATATCTCTCTTTTATTATTTTACTTGATAAATTATATATCATATCTAACTATCTATCTTAATGATTATATCTCTCTTTTATTTTTATTTTATTTGATAAGTTATACAGTATGTTTCAAAACTGAATTAATATTTTATTAAATTTTATATTTTAATTATTTAAATAAAAATACTCTATATAAATATATTTTATATTATAATATATTATAGTTTTATATGAGATATTTATTTATTATTTTTAAATTTTTATTTTATTTTTAAAAAAAAATTCTAAAAAAAAAAATTTATTGGTTTAGTTTTGGAATAAAATTATTTATAAATATTCTTTATTTAATAGATAGATAATAAATTAAGATATATATTTAAAACTTATTATAGTTATTCTTTTAATATTTCTCTATAATCTTATATAATTTATTTTTTAAAATCTTATTTATTTTATCTTTTAAAAAAATAATAAAAAACCATTTTTTAATTATATATAAATATATTATTAATATACTAAATTCAAACATTAAAGTAATGATATTTTGTCCAAAGAAGACTATTTAAGTATACTTTCTACTTATAATAAATTATAATTTATTTATTAAATAGATTAGTTATAGTTTGAGATTATATAAATTATTATAGTATTAAATATATATTGTAATATATTATGAAATAGAAATAAGAATTAGAGGAATTAGATATTTGATTGAGATATCTGAACCCAATTCCTGATATAGTATAGTCTTACAAATAGCAGTCATTATTATTTCACAACTGTTAAAGGTTTTATAAATGTTAAACTCTTTGCAGATGTTAAAAGATTTAACACTTATAAAAAGTGACTCATAATATAGTCATAACTTAGTCACCTTATAGTTAGTAAACTTGTATAAATAACTCAGTATCTTAGAGTAAATAAACCTCAGATCAAATTAGTTTAATTAAAAAATCTTCTTTATATACCCTTCCCCTCTATTTCAAAATCCTACTAACTCACCAAGTTTCATATCTATCATACTTTTACAGTTATATATCTACTATATTATAACTTAGTATCCATTGGCTGGTAATTCAAGATGAATCCTCACTTTAAGCTAAAAAATGAACAACTACTATATACAGATCATTACATATAGTATTTATCTCTATACTATCTACTGTTAATTTGGTTGTTCTGGTTGTCAGCCTTGTTTCTATGAACTATCATTAGTATTGAATAATAGATGCTCTGCAAAAGATCACATTATTGAGTTAATAGCCAAGTTGCTCCTTAGTTCAAGGAATAATATTATAAGAATTAATTAATGAAAAATACTAAACAAACCACCATACTAAATTGTAAGTGTACAATCTCTAAACCATCAAAATCACATATCACCCTCAGAACAAGCCACTGAAATCACATGCAACCCCTGAATAAATCTGGAAATCACCTATAAGATTATGAAACTGAGTCAAACCAAAGTCACAGTACACAAAGCTAAGTCAATATGAAGTCACGAAACATAAGATTTACACAATGAGATCTTATCAATCAGGACCAAACACATATATACCAAGCACCAAGATGCATTGAAACAGAGAACCAAAACAAACCAAACATATAACTATAATTTCTAAATATACAAACATGACCACTGAGATCTATACACATCTGAGCTAATATTTGGAATACTATTGTCAACTGAGCCACACCCCCTCTGTCTCTCATGAATATCTATAGCCTAGCACCCCTCTACTTCATGGAAGTCTGATGGAATGCTCTGAACATGCTTAGTGAAGCCTATCAAATTGGACAAATCTCAAACTACTACTAGATTGGCTACCTCCTGGAAGATATAGTCAAACATTATTATAATATAGATATCACTCAGATGTCTCAATACCAGAAACTCATTGCTCACAAACATTGAGAACTCTTCTATGAGTACAGCACCTTTATTTCCCACCTCCAAGTTACTACTACTGAAATGGCCACTACTCTGTCCTATGGCCAAATCAATGACATGATATAAGAACTCAATCATAAGTACCTTAAATATGTTCAGACTATAGACAGAACCTTTCTACACCCTGATGACCATATTCTATAAATACCTTAAGTCAGATATACCATGAAGGATATCTATAATATAATTCAATTTGATGAAGATGAAGTAGAAGACAATGATCCCTCTGATGCCAATATGACCTCAAGCCAAGAATCTCTGCCAACCCTGATCACACTGCCAACCTTGCTGATGAACTTGCAATAGTTCATAACCATCTACAAGACCTATTGGGACAATAACTACTGACATAAATACCAATCTGCATTTACTTCCAATTACTTTAACTATAATGAAGAGACTAGAGAACACAATCTGTATCTTTAGGCAACTTTTGAGATCAAATCAACCACTTCACCATCTAAGTATGAGCAACATAAACTATAGCTACCAGCTTACTATAACCCTGCAACTCATAGTGCCATAATCTATAGAAGGTATACAGATAGTGAATCCAATAAAAGTGAAGATAATGCACTACTCCTTCACCCACCAATACATACCTTATCTGGTATACAAGACTGATGATGCTATCCTGTGGGATAGTGACAAAGTCCCAATGTATTATTATCTCAGCAAACAAGGAGAGTTAATCTATGAATAACTCTTTCTAGATGACTACTTCATCAGAGATGATGCCATTGATGGTGATATCATTGAAGACTATCTAGACAGCATCTAAACCTATAAATAGCTTAGTAGTCATAGCATAGTTAGATTAGCCTTATATGACATAACTGTGAACTGACTCAGCAGTCAGACAATCTTTTAATATATTAGACCACACTTGTACTATGTGACTGCATTCTGACTCAACAAGGTACTAAGTACTACATCTATATCTAGCATAGTCTAGATAGCCCCTCACTAGTATAAATACCCCCTCCCCCAGACCTCAGAATCTCAGACTTGAACACTTGAACAATCCAAACACAACTCCTGAACACTTTCTCACAATATTCCTTCACACAATTACTCCTAGTACAGCATTATTATGAATTGCGAATAAATCTATTTAATAATCCACAAATCACTCTTAAGTAAATCTGCTCCCTGTTAGGTCCCACTCCTAACCCCATCATGAAATTTCCTAATTAGGTATTGTCTGCAGAAATATGCCAATTCAACTAAGCTGGTCTTAGTTTCTTGAACTTTTTGAAATATGGAAAATCCTGAACATCTAAAACTAGTCCGAAAAAGAACTTTGATTGAGACATCAACCCAAACTTGAAATCAATAAGTATAGAGGACATACTCCATACAAAATTAATCTTGACCTTAAGAAAATAGTCTTCCAGAATATTCAGAACCTTCAGAAAACTCTTTCAGAACTATATAATAGTTACCCTAACAAGTAGCCCTCTTACAACTTGGTAGTAGTGGTTTACAATCTAATTCCACTTCAAGATACTTTCTCACCCCACTACAAATCCCTCTGAGAATTCCTATAAGTTGGTATAGAGCCCAACCTCTGAACTGGAATTTATCCTAAACCATCTGACAATCTGGAGAGAATTGAACCTGACATACAAGGATAATTTGACCTCCATATCTACAACAAGTGGGACAAACTTCATTTAAAGAAAGAAGTACTCTAACTAAATCAGCAGATAAGTGAAACCCTATTCACTGAACTCCTTGCACTACACCCAGCAAGTCAAGATGAAGAAGGTCTTATAGAAGTCTTCTTTACTCTTCTCAACAAGAGTTTGGTTAGCTCTACAAATCTAAGTGATTTAGGACAACCAGCAGCAGTCTTTCTAGCCTTAATTTCTCATAAAGCCCAAGCCTCTGTAGCCAAGTAGCTCAACTCTACTAACTTTCACCATATCAGAACTAAGACTGTATTATACTACCGATTCCAGAACAGTAAGGCCCACTATATTCTTAAGAAAGAAGCAAGAGAAATCCTTCATCAATAATCTGACCCTGAACCAGAAGCAGGCCCAGCTACAGCCCTATCTGAAACTGAAACCAATACCAAATCAGAACTTAACTTTGAATTAAGTCCATCTGAAATCAGATATACAACTGATTCTGTCTACTTCAATGCTGAGCAAACCCAATTACATGAGGACCAAACTGAAGAAGAGAAGGAGTATCTCAGTGAATTTGATCTCAGATATACTACTAAAGGAGACATATCTCCCTCAGGACAGAATACACCTACACAGCAACAGACAGCTATCTACTGAGCCCTTACTCCAGACCCATAACTACTACTCCAGTAACTCATACAGACTCAAAGAACCCCATCATACTCTACATCAGTACCTCAAGTAGTACTAGCAATACCACTACCAATAGTCTAACTACCTCTAGCAACTAATATGGCAAACCAACAGATTCTAGACCTTGCAACCCAGATAGCAATAATGGCAGCAACTATTACCACCTTAGCTGAACAGACCTGATCTACCAAAAATCTGAGCCTACCTACCTTCAATGGTACTGCACAAGAAGTCCAAAGCTTCATTAGTATAGTTGACACCAACTTTGAAGTCAATCAATGGACCAATGAGCGAGTTACTGACTATCTTCTGATAAACAATCAAGACCATACTCTGGAACAACTCTTTGCTATAACTATAGCCTATGTCCACCAAGTTGTTATATTCTTCCAAGGATCTGCCAAAGAATAGTGGTGAATTCTTTCTGAAAAACCCCTCACATGGGACACCTGACCTACAGTAGTTGCTCAGAATGTAGCAAACAATACCCCAGGATATGGAGCCTATCCTGCAGCCCCTAGACTGAAATAACTCATGATTGCTCAATACTACAGTAAAACTATAATTGCTGAATCTCAAGTAAAACTCCACAATCTCAAATTTGATATATATGGCAAGGAAGAATTCGAAACCTTCTATACAAAACTCAAATCACTCCTGAACACTGTTGGTCTAGGATATATTGCCAATGATGAAGCACAGAATAGTACAAGAGCAGACTATTTATTTGATGCACTACCTGAATGGCTTACAAGAAAAATCTGAGAACAAGGATATCCAGTTAGTTGTGATCACTAACAATGATACCTGGCAAGAATCAAGATTATGGTCAAGTAAATCCTAACAGCTGAACCAATTCTGCCTTGAAGACAATTCAACAATAAGGAAAAGACTTAGACTAAGAAAGAAGAACCCACACCATTCAGGTTACACAACCTTTGGAGAGCACTTACAATGTTGTTTTTGGAGAAAAGAGACTAACAACATGGTGACCGACAGGCAACCTGAGGTGTGTACTGGGCAGAGTGGCCCAAGCGCTTTTGACTGGCAGCAGGTAGGGAGGGGTCCAGGCCTGGGGGGGGGTATGAGGGGGCTGCTGGCTGGTAGACGTGGAAGGGGTGGAGGAGGTGGCGGAGGTTCAGGATCTGGGAGGGCGAGCTTCATGGAGATGGTGAAGGAGAGACAGCAGGCATTAGGGCTGGAGGACTGGCTGAGGAAGGGCAAGAAGACTGAGAAGGAGACAGTGCAGGGGGAAGTAGCCCTTGGAAGGGGGGGCAGTGGAGCTGGGGGAGTAGCAGCTGGGGGGAGTGTGACTGCTGATAGTGATGGGACTATTAATCTGGAGAAAAATCTAGATGTGACAGCTGATGGTGAGGCTGAGCAGCTGAGGCTTAGAAGACAAGGGGACTTGGTGGATGGTGTAACAGGTCTGGTGGTAGCCCCATTGCTCAAAAAATTGATCTCAGTATTCGCAGTTATACTGTGCTTCCGGGGCCTAGTGGTGATGACGAAAATGGTACTGGGGCTCATTGCTAAACAGGTGACCAGAGCTACATCTGTGAAGTTTTTGAAGGGACTGGAGGGAGTGGAGGTGGGTTTTGAGGAGGCAGCACCATTGGAGGAGGCGCTGAAGGTTAGATTGGTGGTTGGGGAGGTGTGTGTTCT
Organism: Jimgerdemannia flammicorona; assembly: GCA_003990745.1. NCBI lineage: Eukaryota > Fungi > Mucoromycota > Endogonomycetes > Endogonales > Endogonaceae > Jimgerdemannia > Jimgerdemannia flammicorona. The sequence continues at coordinate 6,493 of RBNI01006217.1, forward strand.
GATGGCACATTGTCTGAAGTGGGATCCCAGGGTGGTCCAACTGCTGGTGAAAGGAGTGTCGACAGTGATGGTGATAGAGATGAGAAAGAGGGTTAAGGATTTTATGGCAGAATATGGAGAGGTGGTAGATATCAGATTCAGGGTCTGGGAAGGGACCTCGCTCCAGACTGGTGATGTGGATATGAGGATTTGGCTGGCTGGGAAGGAAGCTACTGGGAAGGCGAGGGACTGGCCTTCGGCAATGGTCTGGGAAGTGATTTTGTGTAAGGTGATGAGGGTGAAGGGAAGTGAGGAGGAGGAGGAGGATTTATTGGAAGTGCTGGAAGAGTTAGATGGTGCTGTAGAGAGGCAAGCGAAGGCTTGGGCGGCTTTCGTGAAGTCGACACACTTGGAGGTGGTGGATGGAAAGTGGATTCAAGTGACTAAGGAGTAGTGGGAAAGAGCTCAGGGGCATAAGAGACAGAAAGAGCTGCTGGCCAAGCTGGATAACAGACCGCTGAGAAATGCGAGCAAGGTGAAGGGCACCGGGGGTGCTGAAGCAAGTGTCTGGGCTGGTGAGGGAGAGGGGAAGGACAAGAAGGAGGCAGGAGAGGACAAGGAGAAGACTAGTAAGGATCCATATGCTGATGGCATGCTAGAGGTTTGGGAGGAGGACTGGGAGGGCTCTCCTACCCCTACCCCTCTTATCAGGCATGGCCTGGCTTCCTGAAACAGGGTGGAAGAAGATGTGCCAATGCGAGGGGCCCAGAGGGTACAATTCAGAGTTCTGGAGGTGGTGTATAGAGGACAGGGGGTGGCAGCTGGTGAAGAGGAACTGGTGGATGTCCTGGAGGTATGGAATGAGTCTGCAAGCACTGGAGCTGACACCACAATGTTGGAGGGAGGGAGGCCAGCAACTCCGGGGGGGAAGGAGGTGGGGAACCTACTTTGGATGTGTCGGATGATGAATAACTTGGCGGCAGAAGAGTTGGGGGAGGTGGACTTGCAAGTGATGAGTGATGAGCATTGGGCAGAGATACTGCAGGGGGATAGAGTAATGAAGGCATTGAAGGTGGAAATTCTGGTAGTGTACCTAGAGGAGGAAGGGTATGAGGTAAATAAGGAGAGAGAGGTAGAGATAGTGGTTGTTGCTAGAGAGAGAGTGGAATACTGTTGGAACAAGTGTCATGGACTGCAGCTCTGGCAGGAGGCATGTATAGAATACTGAAAGAAGTTCAAGGAGAAGGCAGACAGAGAGATGAATGAACTACTGGCTGGATTGGAGGCTCAGAGGGCAGAAGAGAAGGAGGTGGCTGTGGAACACAATCTGGACATGGCACAGAAGGAGATGAACATAGAACAGTAGAGATCGATTGACAATATAACATATTTCATTATGAACAGTACAACCAATATTTTTTCTTTAAACATGAATGGGTTATGGGGTACTGCTCAATGTAGGAATATTTTTACTTGGATGAAGGGATTGGAGACTGATCTCTTCCTCTTGCAGGATGTTAGGTGTGAGGATGATTCTGATAAGATGGAGTGGACGAAGGAATGGGGAGGTGTGGCAATTTGGAAGGGCAAGGTTGGGATTTTGGTTCGGAAAGGCAGAGGGGAGATACAGGATGTGAGGAGCTGGGGGGAGAGACTGGTCTGGGGTGAGTGGATTCATGCAGGCTGGGAGCTAGTTACAGTTAGCTTCTGCTACTGTCCTGCGGTATAGAGTAAGCAGATAGATTGGGTGAAAGGTCTGCAGGAGAGTGGGAGCCTTGTAGAGGCTGGGGTGGATATGCTTGGGGGAGATTTCAATATAGTTTGGGACATACTATTGGATAGAACAGATGGAGGACGAGGTGCTGAGAGCAGGAGTGGAGGACTGATGGCATGGGAGGAGGTTGAAAGACTAAGTGTACTGGTGGACACTGGTAGGGAGTGCTGGGGGAATAGGAGGGTATATACACATTGGGCAGGGGGTCTGGGGACAAGAATCGACTGGATTTTGACTGCCAGCTGCTGGAGCCTTGATGTTTAGAAGTCACTGGAGGTAGAATGGTGTCCATGGTCGGATCACTGGGGGCTTTTGGGACAGGGGTGCTTTGGGGGAAGTGGGGATGGGCCTGGACATTGGCAACTCAATTCCTCTTAGATGATAAGACCTGATGGGATGAGTGGGCTAAGGACATTCAGCTGAGGGTAGAGAACTGGTGGCAGGAAGGTGCCTCAGTTGGGGTTCGGTGGATGAGGATGAAGGAGAGGGCCAAGATTTACTGGAGTAAGGCTGGCAAGGAGGCAGGGAAGCAGAGGAGGCATAGAGTATGTTGGGCTTCTACTAGATTGACTAAGCTCCTGGAGGAGTGGTCGAGAGTGAAGATGTTGGAGAGAGAAGAAGATTGGAGGTTAATGAGGGTGAAAATGGAGGTTGGGGAACTACAACAGGTGCTGCGGGAAGAGAAAGAGGTGAGGGTACAGAGCTTGGCAACATGACTCTACTGGCAGGATTTGGAGGAAGGAGAGAGGCCTTCCAAGTTTCTTACAAGGGCTCTTAGGGCAAGGCGGGTACAACAACAGTGGGAAGAGGTGTTGGACTCAGATGGTATACTGGTGCATGGTGTACAGGACATTCTTGGATCGCTGAAGGAGAGATGGAGTAGATTGTGGAGTGAGGAGGAGGGTGGTGCAGATGCCACAACTATTGACTGAACATTAGAGGATTGGCACTCACCACAAGTCAAGGGGCTAGGTGACCTGGTGATGCCTGTATAGGAAAATGAGATCCATTAGGCTCTTGTTGTGACAACACCAGGTATGGCACCTGGAGAGGATGGTCTACCCTGAGACTTTTGGAAGCAAATGGTTGGAGTCCCAGGGGTGATGGGAGAGATGACAGCATTGTGCGACTTCATTCTACAGACTGGGAAGTGGGTGGGGGAGCAGAACCTTGGGCTGGTGATGCTGCTTTATAAAAACAAAGGAAGGTGGGAGGATTGGAAGAACTGGCAGCTGATAGTATTACTAGATATGGACAGAAAGTTGGTGACTAAGGTGGTGGTGACAAGACTACAGAAGGTGGCCCAGCAAGTTATGGGTATTGAGCAGAGGGGATTTGTGGGTGGTCGGCTCATCAGGGATGGCACTGCCTGGGTACATGGAGTTATTGAAGGGGCAAGGGCCTGTAGACTGGATGGGCATCTAGTTTTCTTGGACCAGGAGAAGGCCTACAACTGGGTATGAAGAGTCTGGCTGGCAAAAGTTTTGGATAGGATGGGGGTTCTGTTCCAATTCCGGTCAGCAATGGTCAGCCTACTGGAAGGGAGTAGGGCTGTGCTCATGTGTAATGGTCATAGAGGGGTGGTATTCCCCTTGGGTAGGGGGGTGCCTCAGGGGGACCCACTGTCCCCCATTTTGTATGCTCTTTCCCTGGAACCTCTTATGGATAGAATTAGATGGAGAATAGGAGGACTCTCTGTCTTTGGCATAGGATGGAAAGTTGGGGCCTTTGCAGACGATATGGTGGTTGGTTTGGGTTCGATTGCTGATGTTAAAGAGCTCAAGAAGACTGTAGAGTGGTATGAGGTGAACTCTGAAGTGAAGCTGAATTGGCATAAGTGTGAAACAATGGTGCTTGGCAATGGCCTGGTGGGAGGAGAGGTCATAGAAACAATCATCCCCACTGGTGAAGCAGTATGGTACTTGGGCATCTATTTGTCAGTCTATGGGTCAGTTCTGCCCAGGCTTTGGTGGGAGCAGAGGATTGGAATCTGGGAGGAGGCCCTGCAGAGTTGGGGGGGAAGACAATTTTCTCTGGCAGGACAGGTCTCAATTTTGAATATCTACTGGCTGCCGAAGTTGTAGTACCTGGTATATCATCTGGACTTCTCAGCCTGGGTGATGAAGAGATTGGTGAAGACAGCGAAGGGATGGATTTGGGCTAGAGGGTGGAGTCAGATTAGTTGGGAGATCTTGTCCCTACCAGTGGTAAGAGGTAGTCTTGGGCTGGTTGACTTTCCAAAATGGTTACACTGCTTGCGGGCATGGTGGCTAAAGAGGGCCATGGAATTGAGAGGAGGTGGTTGGATTCCTCTGCTACAGAAGATCTGGGAGAGGCAGTCATCACTAAGGGGCTCAACTGGTGATCTCTTCTCATTGGTTGGGCTTCAGAACACTAAAAAACTGTGATATAAAGGTTTTTAGTGGGGGATAGCAGAGGGGGTGCACCACATTGGAATTTGTTGGCAGGGGAATGAAGGAGAGGAGGATTGGGACCTGGCAATGTGGAGATGGGATTGTATACTGCTGGGTGGCGCTCCTTTAATTGAGTTCGACATTAGTGATAGAATGGAATGCCAAAGGGGACCGGGCCAGGATCTGTAGCCTAGCAGTTGGCAAGGAGTTGGAATTGATAAAGAGTGGGACTGGCATAGTGTTTGGACCTAAGTGCCGTAGTGAGAAAGTGGATGCCACCAAAGTACTGGGTGGTCTGGTGGCACATGCTGCGGAGGAATGTTATGCTCAACTTTTGCTCAGGGCACCTTATCGTAGGGGGTTGCTTCGACTGTAAGGAGTGCCATAATGTAGGGCAGGAGGGGGGCTGTGTACAGACACCTGAACATTGGCTAGAAGAGTGTAAGGTGTTGGGGGACTTTTAGCAGGCAATTGGGGAATGCTTGGGGGTATGATATAGGAGAGATGAAGTATGGGGGAGGTGGGAGGACTTGAGGGATAGATTGGTAGGAGGGATAGGAAAGGAGTGGATTACTTTGAGCTGGGTATTAGCTATTTGGGTAGGGCTGGCCAGTCACTGGCTATTTGTTTTTGAGGATGGGAGTAGACAGGGCTTGGGGGACTGGTTGTTGCGGTGGCGTGGGCTTATGGAAGACACCTTAACAGGCTGGTGGCTTGGTTGGGGGCTGCAGGGTAGTCAGAGATGCTGCTTAGTGGAGAAAATTTGTAGACAGAGTGGGGGGAGAGTGGGCATAGTTGGTGAAAGGGTGATCTTTATCTATGAGGAGGTGGGGAGGAGCCCCCCTATGGGGATTGGGTAGTGAGTGGTGATAATGGATACTTATTCATAGACTGATAATAAAGGCAGAGTCCAAGTGACTATAAAAAAA
>RBNI01006218.1:0-11585 GCA_003990745.1 Jimgerdemannia flammicorona
TCTCTACTTGAAATTGAAGCAGTCAAGAAGAAACTCAATGAACTCATTGAGCAAGGAGCCATTCAACCAAGCAAGTCACCCTTTGGCTCCCCAGTCCTATTTGTCAAGAAAAAGGATGATACTCTGTGAATATGCATAGACTACCAAACACTCAACAAGATTATAGTCAAGAACCATTATCCGTTACTGCTCATAGATCAAATCTTTGATGCTCTCAAGAATACAAAGTACTTCACCAAGATTGATCTTACCTCTGGGTATCACCAAATTCGAATTAAGCTAGAAGACATACCCAAGACTACCTTCATGACACCCTTTGGACTCTACGAATTCCTAGTCATGGCCTTTGGTCTCACCAATGCACCAGCAACCTTTCAAGACCTCATGCAAACTGTCTTCAAGGATCAGCTGTATATCTTTGTCCTGGTATACATTGATGATATCCTGATCTTCAGTAGCACGGAAGAAGAACACCTCAAGCACATCAAACAAGTCCTCAAGATCCTTTGCAAGAATAAGCTCTATGCAAAGCTCAAGAAATGTGAATTTTTCAAAGATCAAGTCGAATACCTTGGACACATTGTATCAGCCAAAGGAATTCAGGTAGACCCAAGGAAAATACAAGCCATTGAACAGTAGCCTGTACCAGCAAACCTCACTGAACTCAGGTCCTTCCTTGGTCTGGCTGGATACTACCGTCGATTTGTCAAGAACTTTTCTGGCATTGCAGAATCTTTGACAAATCTCCTGCGAAAGGAACCCAACTCTGACCTCTATGTCCCCTATATCTGGGATGCTTTCTGTCAACAAGCTTTTCAAGAACTCAAGAACTGCCTGACCCGTGCACCTGTCCTTAGAAACATGGACCCAAACTTGAAGTTCACGGTCACTACAGATGCATCTAATTTTGCCATTGGTGTAGTCATTTCTCAAGATGATGGTCAAGGACACCAACCTATTGCCTTTGAATCAAGAAAATTGTCCCCAGTGGAACAAAAGCTAGCTACTCATGAAAAGGAACTCCTGGTAATCATGCATGCCCTCAAGACCTGGCGACACTACTTAGAAGGAGTTGAGTTTGACGTGATCACTGATCACAGGTCCCTTCAGTACATCAACACTCAACCAACCCTTTCTCGCCAACAAGCCAAGTGGAGCCAATTACTTCAGACCTTTACCCCAAACATCATCTACAAACCCGGCAAAACTCTAGTTGTACCAGATGCACTGTCAAGAAGACCTGACCTTGCCGCAATCTTACAAGTCACTGTGGCACCTGAATTCCTCAATCAGATCAAGAAGGCTTACAAACAAGACCCTCTGGTTCTACAAAGGAACACCAAGGAATTCAAGGAAAAGTACACCATCAAGGACAACCTTGTGTACTATCAAGACAAAGTATATATTCCTACCAACCCTGAACTATGGTACAAGATCCTTCATGAACATCATGACTCCCCACTAGCTGGTCACCTTGGAATAGAGAAGACCATCAAGAATATCCAACGAGACTACTACTGGCCAAACATGCTCAAGGAAATCAAGGAGTATGTCCAAAGCTGTGATCTCTGCCAAAGAAACAAGTCAAGCAACCAAGCACCTGCTGGTCTTCTACAACCCTTGTCAATTCCGACCAAGAAGTTTGAACAAGTCACAATGGACTTCATTGTGCAACTTCCACGAACCAAAACAGGCTATGATGCTATTGTTGTATTTGTGGACCGTCTCACCAAGATTACAATCGCCGAGCCAACTACAACCAATGCCACTGCCCCAGAAATTACAAGAATCTTCTTCAAGACCGTCTTCCGCCATTATGGACTTCCCTGAGTAATTATCAGCGACCGCAACCCCAAGTTCACAAGTCACTTCTGGCAAGCTCTCTTCAAGACCCTTGGAACCCAAATTGCTATATCCACCACCTTCCATCCTCAAACTGATGGACAGACCGAGCGAATGAACAGAACACTTGAACAAATGCTCAGAAACTATGTGTCTTATGAGCAAGATGATTGGGACCACTATCTGACCTATGCCGAGTTCGCCTACAACAATGCCAACCAATCATCAACTGGCCTTTCCCTATTTCAGCTACTTCACGGTCAAAATCCCGAGACCCCTACAAGTCTAGTCCAATTCCAGCAATCCAGTCACACTCAAGTCCCCACAGCCTAGAACCTTATCAACAAAATGGATTCCCTTCTCAAGATCGCCACTACAAACCTGCAAAAGGCTCAGCAACATCAAGCTAAGTATGCAGACAAGAAGCGGCGAGATGTCATATACAATATTGGTGATATGGTTCTACTCAAAGCCAACAACATCAAGGTTCAATCTCAAGTCAACCGCCAGTCAGCCAAATTCCAGCCCAAGTATCTTGGACCCTTCGAAATCACCGAGCAAGTCTTTACCTGGTCTTACCGTCTCAACTTGCCAACAACTATGCATATACACCCAGTATTCCATGTGTCACAACTCAAGGCCTGGAACCAGTCACCCCCATACCCTGGCCGAATTCCAACACCATCAGCACCAGTCATAGTTGAAGACCACATTGAGTATGAAGTCGAGAAAATCTTAGACAAGTGAGTCCGATACCATCGCACAGAATACCTAGTCAAGTGGATGGGTTACCCTGAATATGACGCCACTTGGGAACCTGCCGCCAATCTCAAGAACTCTCAAGACCACATCCAAGAGTTCAAGTAAAAAGGAACTCATTGACTGCCTGTGAGGTTCTCCCCTTGGATAGTAGATGACCTACTGTGCTGATCAGACACATTATGCATCGGGGCTCTCTAAGGGATACAGCATCAGAAACAAGAGATACAGGAGAACCCTATAAATCCTGCAACCAACAAGGTTTGAACCAGTTCTCATCCGATCAAGATGATACTTTGGCCCTCGCCTTATACAAGGATGACCAATCCTTGCCAATGAGTCGATATATTTAATTTGAGAATTCTTTTAGTCTTATTGTTTATTATGTGTAACTTTGAGAATTCAACGAGGATGTTGATTCTTAAGGAGGGGGAGATGTAATATTTTAGCATAGTTTATTTCTTTTCTCTATCTTTCTTGAATATTCTATAACCTTCTGGCACTTTCCGCATACTTAGAAATCCCCTTCTTGGTGCCGAGCATTAACTAGTACTTATTTAGTTAGTCACTGAATGTCCTGGAAACTTGTAGAACTTTATTCGTCATCATTTGTCATCTTTGCTGAGAACTTTCCTCTTGGCATTTTCCTTTGATTTCTCAGATCCTTCCGGATCCTTCTTTCAGATCTTGTATAAATATCTCCTTTGCTCTCATGAATAAAGCTTTAGAATATTTTCTCTCAGAAATCCTTCGAGAACACTTGAACCCTTAGTATCTCTTTGAGCTACTTAGGATTACCAGAACTAGTCGCTTCCTCAATTAGAAACTAGAACCGTTACAAAATACTTCACTATTTAAACAGATCATTCTACTTTTACCTAGCTATTCCACACTCTGAACTATAAAGAAATATATGCCAGATAGATCTACAGACTGTAAGAGTATAACTGTACTATCAAACACTACTTAGGAAGACCTAATATCAATACTGATATACTTTTAAGGATACTCTAAAACATCTCTATCAAGACTATTTAACATGAATAAGGAGCTATACTATGAATTAATCAGCTACCTTGAGCAGCAGAAGATGTCCAACCACCTTGAACTCTGGACTATTACAATCATCAACTGGACTTAAAAACAATTTAAACTAGATAACACTATACTCAAAAAAGAAGAAAAGCTCATCATACCCAAATACAAGAAGTATCAAGTAATGAGAGAAGTATACAAACAAGGATACTTAGGAGGAACCAATACATATAACAAGATAAAAAGAACTATATAATAGCCTAAGATAGAAGAAGATCTGTACCAATTTGTCAAAGGGTATAATAAGTATCAAAAATAGAAATAAGATCAGTAAGATCAGATACCTAGATCATTAAGAATCAAACTTATCTCCTTCCACCACATTACAATAGATATCATTGGACTACTACCAATAACTCTATCAGAAAACTACTATATTATAGTTATTGTAGATTTCTTTATCAAATAGATAGAAGCGGGAGTATTATAAGAAGCCAATGCTCTCTCTATTACTAACTTCCTATACCAATTAATTATTTGCTACTATAAGACACTAAGACAAATCACTACAGACTGCAGTACAGAATTTATCAACTAATTCTATGAGATAATATATCAAAAATACAAGATTCAGTATATTAAGACTACTGTATATCACCTTCAAGAAAATAGACAGATAGAAAGAACTAATAAGACTCTTAACCAAGATCTCAGACACATATGAGAATTGGGATAACTATCTTCCAACTGCCCTCTCCATCTTATGAGATATACAGTCACAGAATATATACTTTACCTCAAGAGAACTGCTCTTCAGAGAAGAAGATTCTGATGAAATCTTAGCAACAAATCTAGACCTAACTTGGCAATAGATTTACTTAAAAATCCAGAGATTATACTAAATCAGGAGGAGGATGGAAGATTATATTATCAAGTTATAAGCACTAATAAGGAAGAATGTGAAAAAGAATTACAAGATCCTAGAATCTATTCAAATTGGAGAAAAGGTCCTACTGTATCAAAATATGGTAAAAGCCTCATAGTCATAAAAACTAGAGCCCAAATGAGAAAGACTCTTCTTATGTACAAGATATCAAGGGAACTACTTTCTGACTTAAAAAACTCTCAGAAACCATACTGTCTACTATAGTATATAGAAACAGACTTAAGAAATACTATGAACCTATATAAGAGAAGCAAAATGTGATGACTATCTATGAGATTCTAGTCTACAAATTGTAACAACATGTTCTATAACTAGCAGACAATCTGTTTGGACCATTCTCTAAGAAATATAGTACTAGTAACTACTCAACTGATTGGTCAGAATCAGAATCAGACTCTTGCTCTATATGAAGAGAACTACTCTTCACCATTATACCAAAATATATAAGGAAGATATCAGCCTATAAATACTACTTTTCAACTCTCTGCTAGAGGTTATGGGATCAGAAAAAATTTCAGACTAAACCAATAAATAAGGATGTTCAAGAGAAGATTCTTATTCAGGAGAAAGATGTAATGATGATATCAGAATAGTAATATCATTACAGGAGACAGTCTTTTCTTACAAGCTATCAGATTGGAGTATAAGAAGATTATATGGCATAACTCATCCAGGCTACAAGATGAGTAATAATGACTAATTATGAGTCATGATAACTATAAGATAAAGATCTCAAGAAATATAAAAGAAGGACTAAGAAACCATAGTAGTAGCAACTTAAATAAGACTCATAAATTCCAAAATAGTTTGAAAGACTCGCTATAAACAAAATGCCTACTACTTGCCAAACTGTAAGGTCCAGGAACTACCAAGACTTCTCAGTCTAAGAAAATATACTCCAAGATATCAGGAGAGCTATGAGAACTCACATTAGAAGAATTCCTAGCCTCAATCTGAGTACCAGTAACTCTTATTACTTTACTCTCTACTACTATGAAATGGAGATAAGGATCACTACTACTACTAAATATCTGTAAGAGGGTTTACTTTTTAGGGTAACCATTACATAGTTCTGAAAGAGTTTTCTGGAAGTTCTGGATATTCTAGAAGACCATTTTCTTAAGATCAAGATCAATTTCATATGGAGTACATCCTCTATGCTTATTGATTTCAAGATCAGATTGATGTCTCAACCAAAGTTCTTTTTCGAACTAGTTCTAGATGTTCAGGATTTTCCATATTTCAGAAAGTTCAAGAAACTAAGACCAGCTTAGTTGAATTGGCATATCACTGCAGACAATATTCAATTAGGAAATTTCATGATGGGGTTAGGAGTGGGACCTAATAGAGAGTAGATTTACTTAAGAGTGATTTGTGGGTTATTAAATAGGTTTATTTGCTATTCATGATATTACTATACTAGGAGTAGTTGTGTAAAGGGATATTGTAGGGAAGTATTCAGGATGATTCTTATGTATTTGAGTCTGTTTTTTGTCTGAGATTCTGAGGTCTGGGGGAGGGGGTATTTATACTAGTGAGAGGCTATCTGGACTATACTAGATATGGATGTAGCACTTAGTGTCTTGCTGAGTCAGAATGCAGTCATGTAGTATAAGAGTGATCTGATATATCAAGAGATCATCTGACTACTGAGTCAGTTCACAGTCATGTCATACAAGGCTAATCTAACTATACTATGACTGCTAAGCTATTTATAGATTTAGGTGCTGTCTGATTAGTCTTTGATGACATCACTATTGATGACATTATTGCTAGCAAAGTCTGAGCAGTTTTCTGACTTCTGACATCATCAGTTTCAAGGTGTCATCACTTCTATCTCTTGTAAGATTAAGGCTATTCTTGGTAGCAGTGGTTATACAAGGATAACAGGTCTTGGTTCTCTTTTTTTTTTGGCCTGCTGGTGCATTTACAAGGACTGGCCATCCTTGTCTAGGGTGAGGGCTCTCAATGTCATGGCTGGGGGTTCAAATCTCTTGGAAATGATATTTTTTGTAATCTGAGGCAATTTCTAGTAGCATTATCTGTCATGTGGATGGCTTGAGATTAGTTTCGATGATGTCAGCTTTCTTGAGTTTAGATGAAGCATCTGTTACTCTCCAATGGAGGTGACACAGATAGAGCAAATAGGGTTATTCAAATGTATTTTGCTTCTGCTAAGTAATGAGGTCTTATATAGTCATAGTGTATCTTGATCTTGAGTTTGATAAGTATAGTTCATGAACTCTTGATGGATAAGATAGAGTCCTTCTTGTCTCAGTTTGAGTTTGGTATTTTCAGTTTCCTTTTATAATAGTATAGTATACCAAACTAGTTATAGAGGTTCAGAGTTGGTCTTATAGTGGTAGTACTTCTTCTGGTATTCTTGTATCTTGGTGGTAGGTTCTTGTATTTGTTGTCATATTTTGTATAACCAGATGATCTCTTCAGTAACTTGTTTTGTAGTCTTGCATATAGTTTCCAAATTGGTTCTGAGGATAATATGTGATTTTGGTGACTTGGAGGTTATGCACTTATAACATCTCTAGATGTAGCAGGAATATGAAATAAAAAACCTCCTCTACTAGGAATTCCCTTAGACTAGTCCCTAAGAAATATAAGATACTACTTCTATAGATATATGTAAATTAAGAGTAGCTAAAAAGATCCATTAGATCTTCAGGTATATACTTTAGTCAATCCCCAACTTAGAGTATACCAGAGTCTCAGACTTCAAGGAATTGTCAGTCTGCTATATAGATACACTAGAAGCCATAGTAGCCACAGAAGTCCAATCCACTATTACTCTCAAAAGTAATGAGATAGAAGAGTTCTGAAATCTCATCTTTGAGGATAATCCAGATCAATTCCTGTAAGGATTAATCTCAGTATTCTAAGGCCTCAGTATCTAGGTCAGACTCCCTCAAGACCCACCTTTGTTTCCTACTTTGTAGAGAAAAACATCATAGATTAAAGAGTCTCTGATCTCCTTCCTACTACTATTGAATATGATGATATCACTAGTGACAATATCATTCTGCTAATTAATACATATGAAACAAATGAAACAGAAATATTCACTGATCTTATTTCCTTTGAAGACATTCTGTTTCTGACCTTTAGTCTTAATGATAGTGATGAAGATAAAGCCTCCAGAATTCTGAACATTCTACTCTAATTTGTTTGTATAACTATTTGTTTGAGTACTTGAATGTTCTGGCATTCTGATCTTATACAACTAATTGTATAAGTACTCAAATTTATACTTACAACCTGAAGTTTTCTATATTCAAATATCTTATTTAATTATTGGATTTTATATTTAGCTTTATATCTTAGTAACTATTGAATTATATTTTGTATAAATACCCCTCTCATTTTCTTTGAAATAAAGTCAGTATTAAAACACTTAAGCATTCAAGTACTCAAATACTCAAGAGTACAAAAGTTCCAGTCCTTTACTCAATTCCATGTAAGTAAATTCAAGAGACAAAGAAACAGTTTAAAGATAAGAAGTTTGAGGACTATAAGATCTTAGAAAGGCACTCCAATAGAACTTGCTTATAAGAAACTTATAGTTGGTCTAAGAGATATATCTTAAAAAGAATCTGATATACTTGGAAAACTCAGTACCCACTATATGACAACATATAAAGTCTATCTGTAGTAGTAGTATTCTTTCATATAAGGCTTGCAGTATTTCTGATATAGGTCTGTTCTGGGGCTGAAAAGTCTTATAGTTATTTACTAATAGCTTAGTAGGCTTATAGTTAGTAAATCTATAATAGCTATTATACTAAGATGAGATTCTCTTAATATATTTAGATCTATTAGAGACAGATTTCATTGGTTTTATAGAATTGAGACAGGGGAACTGGCAGAGCCTGAAAGGAGCTGAGGATCAGAGTCTGAAGGCATTGGTCAATCCTCTGAGTTATTGTGTAGGTGGTAGATATATCTTGAAATAATTGATATATACTGGGATTCTCAGAATATATCTATCTATACTTCTTATATAGATACTTATTTCTCTGATATTATATATAAGATAAGATCCTTTCTATTTAAGTTCCAGTTTGGCAGTAAAATTGAGTTCAATTATACTTCTCTAAATAAGAACTTGATCTTTAATCTTGATCTCTTAATCTTTCTACTTTTAGTCATAGTACTTTTTCTGCTTTTTTTGAGCCTTGATTCCCGGATGGGTTCGTGTCCTTCACCAGATGCATATCCAACAAGATGGGATGACTTCAGGCGTTAAGCCGAGGGATAGGACATGGAGGAAGGATTATGCGGGAGATTCGGTATGATTCATTTAATTTGAACCTGAACCGTTATATATATATATATTATGCGAGAATGTTCCGATACAACGGATTTTTGGTTTGCAGACACTGGCAAGATTGGATCGGCTCCTATTGGCCAAGTTGTACTCTGCTTAGCCGACCTCTGGGACTTCATGTTCCTATGGAAGACGCAGCACGTCGCGATGAGGGCGGCGGTGAAAGCGTACAACTCTGTCATGCATCGATTACTACGTGGCTACGAGGTGAAAACAGAAGACGACACTTTCATGGTTTGCTTCTCGTCCGTCACTTCCGCACTACTTTGGTGTTCTCATGTGCAGATGAAGTTGCTGCAAGTCGGCTGGCCACAGGAGATTCTCGGCTCCGAAGATGGTCGGAAGATCACTGCATCCGGCAGCCCGAACGCTGTCCTCTTCCGTGGGCTTTCCCCACGCAGGAGCATCCACTGGGGCTGACCTATGTCCAAGGTGGATTCGATCACGGACCGTATGGATTATTTCGGTCCCGCCGTGAATCGCGCGGGATGCATTTCTTCTGTGGCTGCTAGTGGTCAGATCTGCATATCATCCAACGTCGTCAGGAGCTGGCGAACTTCCCATCTGGTGAGAATGGGATGGTGGAGAACGCAGGCTGGAGGGATCCGCGAGAGGAAATGGAGCTTGAAAATTGGGTTCACTCTGGTGGCGATTGGTGACCGTAAGCTCAACAGTCTCGAGACGTTCAAGACACTCTCGCATATCTATCCCAAGGCGTTGACCGGCCGTATCGAGCACGATAAGCTAATATCCTAGCCCGGGATATATGAAGCGAGTCTCTAGGGAAAGGAGCCGAGTCCAAAGAGATGGCGGATTACCCGTAAGAAACCACGTTCAGCTACATACTTCTTTCTTGACCATCAACGTTATGCACATGAACGATTTATTTGTCTCTCTGGCAAATCGCTGGTGACTACATGCCCGTGTTTGGGTTTGCAGTGACCAAACCAGGATTCTTTGCAAGCCAATGTCGCCACAAAACCGAACAGCAAGCCTTGGTCATTCCAACATATTCCAACAGACATTGACAAGAAGATCGTGGCAGGGCATAAGTCTAGCTTCCCAAATGACGAGGGAAAGCTCTGCGAGTGCCTAGAAATGCTTGACGTCATCAAGCTAACAGATTGCGTGGTCTGGATATCTTACCATGAATTCAGCCAGTCGGAAAAGCTAGGGGAAGGTGGATTTGCCAGTGTATTACAAGGCGACTGTGAATGGTGGCGAAAGTGGTTGCGCTTAAGAAAATGAAAACCGGCAGATCAATTGCGGAACGAGGTTGGTATCGATATGTATTGTGCGAATACCCAATCTGATTATAATGTTGCCATCCATCAATTAATCTGCTTGACATACTTTCCGTTGCTCATTTCATAACAGCTACTCGTCAACGTTTATCTTCGATTCCACCATAGGTTGCTACATATTGGTTATGAATTATGCATCAGAAGGAAATCTAGAACAGTCCCTCGCCAGGCATCCACCAGGAACCTGGCTGTGTGTATGGCAGATCGCGATAGGGATCACTCGCAGGCTGCAGGTGATTCGTAAGGCCGAGATAATATCACAATGATCTTCACCCTGGGAATATCATGTTCGTTGGAGACCACACAAATCCCGTGATTATCGACGTTGGGATTAACAACACCATGGAACAGTTCGGTGAGCACCGGAGCAATGTTTACGGCCGAGTGGAATATCTCCCGCCCGAAGCGTTCAGCAAGTCGCAAGTCCTATATTCCCGTCTATTGTCTTGGCGCCGCCGCAGCGAGGTTGCGCGAGGAACCTATCCTAGGAAGCCCCGAGGCTTACGAAGACATCTGCAAGCGGTACTGGAACCTCAACCCGAACGAGCGGCTCAGGTGTTGATCTCGAGGCTATGGAGATAGAAATGGCGGATGCCACATGGCTTAGTGAAATTTCCGAGGCTGTGACGTTTCTTGAAGCCATGAGTTTGCGGTATCTGCATACTCGAATGGGTCATCACTCAACAGAGGAATTGCTAAGCCTATCTGTAAAGTGGATAAGAAAAAAATTGGGCGAATGTCAGATGGATTTCGAGTACAGAAAATGTAACTTGATGAATTTGAAGCTAATTTTCTTTTCCGTTCAGTCTTTTCTCTTCGCCCCTTTTGGCGCAATGCTCCTTTTTGTGTTTGGCATTGCAATCTTCCATGTATATACTGTTACCACTAGATACCTTTAACATATAAATACCCCTCAGTTAATTATATCCTAAGCAAGAGATTGGGTCGTGAAAAACTCAATCCATCGAACCGTTCCTCACGACCTCACAATGCGCTCGGAGGATCTTCCTCCCGGCTTTGCTGGATGGGCCCATCTGTGCCAATACTTTTAACTATCGTTGTATAGTATTAGCTACAATTAGCCTATTCAATCCACCCGAAAAACCCACTGCACCCGCACTACAGGGTGCAAGACATTAAAATTTGTACCAGACGAAATCAACAGAACAAACAATATATGAGCTCAAAGTGCAAAAGTCTATAGTATATGGGCCACCCACTGTGACCAGTACCCGACCCGACGCTCACTACTAGAATTTAAAATCTGTACATATGTGCAATAATTCCGACAAAGATGCCCGACAAAGAAAAGACATAGAAGGGCGAGGGGTAGAACATTTTGATAAAAAAAAAAAAGGGG
>RBNI01006219.1:0-11585 GCA_003990745.1 Jimgerdemannia flammicorona
AAAAAAAAAAAGATACCCAAGTACTATACCACCTCTCCAGTAGGGACAATTGTTCCAATGATATCTCCTCCTATCAGACCATTATCTAATACCATTGTTTCATACTTGTGCCAATTGAGTTTAGCCCCAGAGTGCACCTCATACCACTCTACTGTCTCCTTGAGCTCCTCAACATCAGCAATCAATCCCAGGCCAACTATTATGTTATCTGCAAGGCTCCAACTTTCTACCCAATTCTAAAAACTGAAAGCCTGACTATCTTCTGCCTAATCCTATCCATCAAAGGCTCTAGGGAAATAGCATACAGAATGGGGGACAGTGAATCCCCCTGTGGCACACCTCTACCCAGAGGGAATGCTACCCCTCTATATCTATTATATATGAGCACAGCCCTACTCTCTTCCAGTAGACTGATCATCGCCAATCAGAACTGATGAGGTACACCAATCCTATCCAATATCTTTGCCAACCAGACCCACTAAACCCAGTCATATGCCTTCTTCTGATCTAGGAAGACTAGTCACCCATCTAGTCCACAGGCTCATACCCCTTTAATAACTCCATTTACTCAAGCTGTACTATCCCTAATGAGCTGGCCTCCTACAAAGCCCTGCTGCTCCACACCCAAGACTTGCTGGGCCACCTTTTGCAGCCTTGTGACCATTATCTTAAACTTTCTTTCTATATTCAGCAGCATAATTGGTTGCCAGTTCTTCCAGTTCTCTCTCCTTCTTTTGTTCTTATAAAGTAGTATCACCAGCTCCAAATTCTGCTCCCCCACCCATCTCTCTGACTGTAGTATCAAATCACACAGTGCCATCAGCTCTTCCAGTACTCCAGAGACTCCCACTATCTTCCTCCAGAAGTTTCAGAACAGACCAACCTCCCTTGGTGCCATGCCCAGCATAGTTGTGACAAGAATCTAGCAGATCTCCTCCTCTTGTACTGGCATCACCAAGCCACCCAGCCCTTCTGCTTGTAGTGAGTGCCAATTCTCCAAAGTATGGTCAATGGTGGCAGTATCAGCCCCACCCTCCTTCTCACTCCATAAACCACTCCATCTCTTCTTTAATGATCTGAGAATGTCTTATATACCATGCACCAGCAGACCATCAGAATTTAGTACCCTCTCTCACCTCTGCTGTACTCTCCTCACCTGAAAGGTCCTTGTGAGATATTTAGAAGGCCTTTCCCCTTTCTATAATCTCTGTCAATGTAACTGTACTGCCAGACTCTGCACCTATGTCTCCTCCTCTTCCCACAGCATCTGTTGTAATTCCCCAATCTCTATTTCCACCTGCATTAATCTCCAGTCCTCCCCCCCCTTCTGTACCACCAGATCTGCCCAATCTTCCAGGAGCCTAGCCAGTCTAGCAGAAGCCCATCTCACTCTTTTCCTCCTCTGTCTTCTGGCCACCCTGCTAGCCTCACTCCAGTAGGCCCTAGCAGCCTCTTTCACCCTCATCTACCAGGCACTAATTGGGGCACCTTTCTGTATCCAGCCCTCCATCTTCTGTTGAATGTCCTCCACCCACTTGTCCTACAGCACCTTATTATCTAACAAAGCAGAATTGAGGTGCCAATGTCCAGGCCCATCCTCACTTCCCCCAAAATGACCCTGCCCTAGTAGCCCTCAATGATCTGACCACAGACCCCACTCTGCCTCCAGTGACTTCCAAACATCCAAACCCCAGCAACTTACTGTCAGAATCCAGTCAATCCTCATTCTCAGGCCATCTGCCCAATGCATATATACTCTTCTATTACTCCAGAACCCCCTACCTATATCCACTAGAGCACTTATCCTTTCCACTTCCTTCTATGCCTCCAGCCCTCCACTCCTATCCTTAGCCTCCCACCCTCTGTTAGTTCTATCCACTAGCACATTCCTGACTATATTGAAGTTCCCACCAAGTATATCCACTCCAGCCTCTGTGAGAGCCCCACTCTCCTGAAGACCCTTCACCCAGTCTATTTACTTACTCTATACAGCAGAGCAGTAGCAGGAACCCACTATAACCAGCTCCCAATCTGTTCATATCTATTCTTCCCAAACCAGCCTGTCTCTCTAGCTCCTCACATTTTGTATCTCTCCTCTGTCTCTCTGAACCAGAATCCCAACCTTGTCCTTCCAAACTGCCTCACCTCTCTATTCTTTCATCCATTCCAGTCTATTCAAATCATCCTCACCTGATATCCTGCAATAGAAAGAGATTGGCCTCCAATCCCTTCAGCTAAGTAAAAATATTCCAATGCTAAAAAGAACCCCATAACCTATTCACATTCAAAGAAAAAATGTTAGTTGTACTGTTTATAAGGAAAATTATAAGATATTAAGTATATCCTCTACTGCTCTATATTCATCACCTCCTGTACCATATCTAGATTGTATTCAGCAGACACCTCCTCCTCTTCAGCCCTTTTAGCCTCTAATCCAACCAGTAGCTCAGTCAACTTCTCATCCTCCTTTTCCTCAAAATCTTCATGATACTCCAGGCAGACCTCCTGCCAGAGCTGCAATCCATGATGCTCAGCCCAACAGTAGGCAGCCTGCTCACCAGTAGCAACCACCAACTCAGCCTCCCTTTTCTTATCAATCTCATACCCTTTCTTCTCTAAGTATACTACATATATTTCTGCCTTCAGTGCCTCCACCACTCCATTGCCATGCAGGATTCATGCCCAATACTCATCACTCATTACTCTTAGGTCCACTTCTCCCAACTCTTCAGCCACCAAGTTATTCATTATCTGGTACACCCATAGTAGGTTCCCCACCTCCTTCCTCCCTGAAGTTGCTGGCCTTTCTCTATCCAGTATTAAGATATTGACCCCTATACTCACAGACTCATCCTACTCCTCCTCTGGGATATCTACTAATTCCTCTTTACCAGCTGCTATCACCAGTTCCCCCTTAGCCACTTCAGGAACTCTGAAGTGTACTTGCTGGGCACTGTGCATTGGCACAGCCTCTGCCACCCAGCCTCTTATAGCTGGTCTCTATCTGATAAGAGGAGGAGGATTATCCTCCCAGACTTCAAATATACTATCCTCATATAGATCCTTGTCCAGCACCTTCCTGGCCTCCTCCAGACCCACCTCCACATTCTCTCCACTTCTGCTGGCCCAGACACTTATCTTGGCACCTCACTATCACCAGTCTTTCTCTTCACCTCTCTCTCAATTTTCGCCAGCAACTCTCTTTGCCTCCTGCATCCTTAAGACCTCTTCCACAGCCCCTTATCAACATGGACACACTTTCCATCAATAATCTCCAAGTATGTCAACTCCACAAATGCCTTCCAAGCCTTCACCCTCCACTCCACTGCACCATTCAACTCCTTCAGTACCTCCAACAAGTCCTCTTCCTCCTCCTCACTCCCCTTCACTCTCATCACCTTATATATAAAGACTCTCCACACCATTACTAAAGGCCAGTCCCTAGCCTTTCCAGTAGCCTCTCTCTCTGCCAACTGAATCTGGACATCCATATCTCCTGTCTGGAAGGAGGTTCCTTCCTATACCCTGAACCCTATATCAACCACCTCTCTATACTCAGTCATAACTTCCTCTACTCTTCTTCTCATCTCCACTGTGGTCACTGTAGGAATCCCTTTCACTAAGAGCTGCACCACTTTGGAATCCCACCTCAGGCAGTGCACCATTAGTATATATATCTCTCCAACTGTCAATCCAGCCTTCAATACATCCTCCAATAACCCAGCCTCCTCAAAGCCTACCTCTACCCCTTCTAGACCCCTCAGAAACTTAATAGATACCATGCTATCCATCTGCTCTACAATCAGCCCCAGGACCATTTTTGCTGTCACCATAAAGCCCCAGAAGCACAAAGTAACCACAAACTCTGAAATCAACTTCTTGAGTAATGAGGCCACCACCAGTCCCATTATACCATCAGCTAGGTCACTAGACCTCATGTCCTTCCCACAACTCAGTCCATCATCAGCAGTCCTATCTAGATTTTTTTCCAGATTGCCTATAACTCTTCTATTAGCAGTCATCTCCTCAGCCACTACACTGCCAGCCCCCCTACTCTGTCTACCCAGAGAGACTCTCTCCAGCTACTGCTGTCTTGCATTCTTTACCACCTCCTTGTCCCTCCTCAGCCAGCCCTCCAGTCTAGTTGCTGGCTGTCTCCCCTTTACCTTATCTGCAAAGCTTGTCCTCCCAATCTCCTGCTCTCTAATACTGCTCCTACCCCTTCTATGTCTGCCTACCAGCAAGTCTCTCATACTTCCCCCCAAGCCTGGGCCCCTCTCCACATGCTGCCAATTAAATGCACTTGGGCCTCTCTGTTTAGTATGTACCTTAGAATGCTTGTCACTCACCATATTACTAGTATTATTTCTCCAAAAACTGTGTCATGAGTATTGTCAGAAGATTGTATAACCTGAATGTTACCAGAGAAAGATGCTTGTATCTCAAGAAGAACTGCAAATAGAAGGGAGACTGCTAATTTGAAAAAAAAATCCCAATATGATAACTGATAGTAGAGCTAGGCAGGGGGAGAGATACAAAGCCAGAAGATCTGACTGATGGTATAATGGGCTTAGTGATAGTACTATTATATAAGAAATCAGTGTCCAAATTCACCATCACATTGTACTTCTGGGGCTTGGCAGTTATAGTAAAAATAGTTCTGAGGCTTCTGGCCCAAGAGGTGAAAGGAGCAGCTTGTGAAGTTCTTGAAGAGGCTGAAAGAGATTGAGGTGAGTTTTGAAGAGAAGGATCTGATGCTGGGAGTATTGGAGAAAAGAGTTGAGGTAGGGAGAGTAGTAATTTCTATAGCTTAGTGCTTGCACTGGAACTCTTAGGTAGTGTAGCTAGTAGTGGCAAATATATTCATAGTGAAGAAGAAGAAGGTCAGAGGACTAATTGTGGATGTTATCAAGGAGTATAGTGATATAGTAGATATTGGATTCTGGGTCTGAGAGGGTATAGAGTTCAGAATCAGAGATGTAGATATCAGGGTAAGGCTGGCAGACAAGGAGAATACTGGGAAAGAAAGAGATTGATCAGTAGTACTTAAGTAGGAACTAGTCAAGTACAAGGTCTCTAGGGTGAAGAGAATATCAGAGGAGGAGGAGGACTTGCTGGAGACTTTAGAGGATCTGCTCAGAGCCATTGAGAAAAGAAGGTTGACCTGAAAGGAGTTTGAGACTAAGACAGTAGTGGAGATTGTGAATGATAAGATAGTGCAACTGGATCAAACTATCTGGGAGAGGGTATAAGAGAGGTAGCATCAGAAAGATTGTTGGTGAAATTAGAAGAAAGGGCAGAGAGAGAGAAGACTACTGAAGTAGATGAATTGAGGGCTAGTGCTTGGGCAGAAGAGAAGAGAGTGGTGTCAAAGGAGACTCTGAGAGAAGGTAGAGACTTAGAGCAAAGCATGGTAACTGAGAATGAGGTGATAGTAGAGGAGACTCAAGTTCAGTATGACATGCCTACAGAGGGAGATAGTTCTGATGAGTCACAGGATATACTGAAGAAGAACTGGAATGAGTTAGTGAAGATAAATGCAGATAGTAGCCAGGGGATTAAAGGGCAGAAAGTGGCCTAGAGAGTAGATAAGGCTATAGGAGATGAGTGATGGTTATGGAAAGCACTGATGAATATTACAGCTAATGAGCTAGGGGAGGTAGATTTTCATATGATTGATGAGAGGCTCTGGAGTAATATCCTGTGAGGAGAAGAGGTGATGTAGAAACTCCAGAATGAGCTAATAGCTGCTCTACTGGAGGCTGAGGAGTATGAGGTAGATAACAACAGAGAGGCAGTACTCCTGGCAATTGCAAATAACCATGCATCCTATCTGTGGGGTCCTAGAAAGGAGTTGGAAAAGTGGCAGGTAGTATGCAAGGAGTACTAGTCTAACATAGAGGCAGTGGATGGTGAGGACTGTTAGGAGATCTTGAAAGTATTGGACTCAGCAAGAAGAGACAGACAAACTTGAGGCCAAAAGAAATCTGGATATTGCTGATAATATGGTGAGCATGGAATTGTAGAGTGGGGGACAGCTCTCAAAAAACATTATTCAATATAAATAGTATAACTAGAATCTTCTCTTTGAATATCAATAGGTTACAAGGGGTAGTGAGGTATCAGATTATTTTCTGCTAGTTGAAGAGGCTGGATGCTAATCTTTTCTTACTGTAGGATATTAGATATAATGGGGACTTAGATATACTAGACTGGATAAGAGAATAGAGAGGTATGACTATATGGCAGAATCAGGTGGGTATTTTGATTCAGAAGAGTAAGGGGGATATTGGAGATATGAGGATTAGTCATTCTTGTCTAGGGCAAGGGCTCTCATTGTTGCAGCTAGAGGTTTGAACCTCTTGGAAATAAATTTTTCTATAATTTGAGACAATTTCTAGTAATAATATCTTGGCTTGAGAATAGTTCCAATATTGTTGGCTTTTTGAGTTCTAAAGGAAGCATCTATTATTCTTTAATAGAGATAATATAGATAGAGTGAAAGGAGTTATTCAAATATATTTTACTTCTACTAAGTAGTAAGATCTAATACAGTTACAGTATATCTTTATCTTGAGTATAATTCTATCTAAGATCTTGAGTTAGTAGGTGTAATTTGTAAATCCCTGATATATAAGATAGAGTTCTTCTTTTTTTGTTTCATATACTAAGACTTATTATCTAATAAACATGAGTTCAAGGTCAGCTTTGCCATAATAGTACTTCTTTTGTTATTTTTGTATCTTAGTAATAAATTCTTATACTTGTTGGTATACTTCATATAACTGGATAATCTCTTCAGTGGCTTTTTTTGCCAAATTCAGCTAGATTGGTTCAGTAGGGTCTTGTGCTTCTTAGCCATATATCAAATAGAAAGGGGTCTGTTGGGTAGCAGATATCTTTGAAGTACCAATACTGAATAGGATTGTTGGAAGATAAATGTCTCAGTTTAATTGATCTCTAGTTTTGCTGAGGCCTTACTTGATAGTCTGATTCATTTATTTGGTAAGTTCATTTGCTTGTAGGTGATAAGCTATTATCAGTTACAATTTGATCTTAAAGTTGCTAGCAAAAGTCTTTATAGCTTTGTAGCTTTGTTGAAAAATTCTCAGCCTTGATCTATTATGATTTTCTTGAGAATACTATGGTAGCTGAAAATTTTATCATATAGAATTTCAATAATTGCTTAAGTATTAGTAGTCTCAATAGTAAAGACTTTAGGCCATTTAGTCAGATGATCTTCAATAGTGAGGATATAGCATCTTTCTTGACTAGTTACTGGTAGAGGACTAATAATGTCTATTTCTAGTCTTTGAAAGACTCTAGCTGATACTGTAATTAGCAATAGTAGTGTAAGCATCTTCTTCATCAATACCTGTTCCATCATCTTCTTCATCAATATCTATTCCATCATTTTCATCATCTGTACCATAGTTGCTCCATTCTAAGGATTCTTCTTCTTCTTCTGAGAATAGAATTTTGACAGCATTGATGATACTCAGGTAGGTGGCTAGGTTCATTCCTCATACATCATACCAGGAGAATTGTACTTATATCAGGGCTGCAGGGTTTCATTTATAAAGAGTGTAAAGTCAATCTACAACAGTAACATCTCTCCTTAATAGTCCTGTGGTGTTTCTGATATATGTCTGTTTGGGGACTGGGAGGTTCTGCAATTGTTCTCTAATTGCATAATGGGTCTCAAGTTGGTGGACCTATAGCAATTATCTGGCCAGGACAAGATTCTTTTGATGAATCTAGATCTTCCAGAGAGTGTTCCCATTGACTTCTTAGAATTGGGATAGGGGAACTGGCAGTGATTGAAATGAGCTGAGGATAAGAGTCTGAAGGTAGTTACCAACTCTCTGATTCATAATATTGGGAAAGGTATATCTTGAGGCAATTTATGTATACTAGTGTCTTCAGAGTTTGTCCATCTATGTTTCTTAAATAGATGCTGATTCCTCTGATATTGTGCACAAGATAAGGTCCTTTCCATTTGGGCTCCAATTTGGCAGCAAAGTTTGTTTTAATTATACTTCTCCAAATTAGTACTTGATCTCCAATCTTGATCTTCTGATCCTTCTGTTTTTAGTTATAGTATTTCTTTTATCTTTCTTGGGCTTTGATAATCTGAACTCAGGCCTGATTACATAACTATTCTGCCTTCTTGAGGAGATCTCTGAGATTCTCATGATCAGTAGTTCTGGTTTTCTTAGCAAACATCATTTTTAATGGCTTTTGCTTGGTGGAGGTAGTAGGGGTATTCTGAATTCCCCAAAGGATCTCAGGTAAGTAGAGGTCCCAGTTAGTAGGATTGACCTGAGCAAGTTCTTTCTTAATAGTCTGGTTCATTCTTTCTGTCATGCCATTAGTCTGTGGGTGATATAAGGTGGTTCATTTGAGGTAAATCTTGTGAATTTGGGCATAACTTGTGATTATATTATTGATGAATTCTGTACCTTGGTCAGAGATAAGTTCTTCTGGGGGTCCATATCTGAGTGTAAATCTATGGAGAAGGCCTATAATGGTCAAGGCATCTGCGATTTCTATTGGGAAAGCCTCAGGCCACTTGATCAGATGTTTCACAAATATAAGGATGTACTTGTTTCTTCTTGGTATAACTAGTAGGGGTCCAATTACACCTACTCTCCATCTCTGAAAGATGTTGTCTGGTGGTGTGATTGGTTGTAATGGTGCTTGGTAGTTCTTCCTTCCTTGGTACTTCTGGCAGGTGTTACATTTCTTAAGTATATCTCAGACTTGTGTTCTGAGATGGGGCCAATATTGGTATATTGTTTATAACTTCTCTTCTATATTTGCCTGTCTCTGATGGGCTTTCTGATGTTCTTTTCAGATGAGATCTTCTTGTGCCTTGATGGTCTGAGGAGCTTCCTTTAGAGTGTGGTTCCTTGGGACACCCTTCTTCTGGTTCATTGTGGCTTGCAGAAAAGTACATCAACATTGTTGTGAGCTTTCCCTGCTTTGTGAATGATGGTGATTTTGTAATCCTAGAGGATAAGGATCCAATAGGCCAGGATTCCAGTAGGTTCCTTATAGTTAAATAGCCATTTGGGGGCTGTATGATCTGTGATCAAAGTGAACCTTTTTCCAATAAGGTAATTCTTGAACAGAGTGACCACCCATATAACTGTAAGGCATTCCAGTTTGGTGCTACCATAGTTCATTTGCTGCTGATTGGTAGCTCTGCTTGCATAAGCTATCATATAGTGTTGTTGATCAGGTCCTTCTTGGGTTAGAACTGCTCTAAGGCTATCTTTGGAAGCATCTGTGTTCAAGATGAATGGCTTCTGTAGATTGGGACACACAAGGATTGGAGCTGTGGTCATGTGGTTCTTGAGTTCCTTGAAGGCTTTTTCTTGTGATTCTGTCTATTTGTAAGATACTCCTTTCTTGAGAAGGATTCAGATGAGGGCAGTGATCTGGGCAAAGTTCTTGATAAACCTTCTGTAGTAGGATACTAGTATCAGGAATGATAATGTTTCCTTTGGGGTCTTGAGTACTGGCCAGTTGTTGATCTTTTGGATCTGCATGAGTTCTTTCTTTCAAAACTATAAATCTAAGGAATTTGAGTTTCTGTTTTCTGAAATAGCATTTCTTAGCATTGAGTCTCAGGTGGTTTTTGCAGGTAAGCTTGAAGAATTCCTCTAAATAGTGCAAGTGTTCTTTGAAGTTTGCTGAATAGATGTTTGAATCATTCATATATACAATCAGACAGTGGTAGATCAAGGGGGCATAGACTGAATTCATCATCCTCTGAAAGGTGGGGGGTGTATTGCAAAGTCTAAAGGGCATTCAGAGGTATTCAAACAGTTTTCACAGGGCAAGGAAGACTGTCTTTTGAATGTCTTGGGGATCCATGGGGATCTCATGGAATTCTGCAAAAAGGTCCATGCTGCTGAAGTATCTCACATCTTGTAGTTGATCCAAGAGATCATTGATTCTAGGCAAAGGATGGGCATCCTTTTTAGTGACTGAATTGAGTTTCCTATAATCTACACAGAGTCTCTATCCTCCTTTCTTTAACACAATAAGTATAGAACTGGCCCAGGGGCTGGTAGAGGGTCAGATGACTCCATTGTCTAAGAGTTCTTGAATATGCTCCTTTTTGAATATTTTTAGGTAATGGGATATTCTATAGGGTTTCTGCCAGATGGGTGTTGCATTTCCTGTATTGATGCTGTAGTGATATGATGGATTGTATGACAGGTTGCCATAATTAGTGGTGAAGATATCTTGATATTTATTAAGAAGTTCCACTAGTGGTTGCTGTTGTTAATTTCTCTCCAATGTTGGTGGAAGGTTTCACTGTCTCCTGGGTCGCAGAGGGGCCTTTCCTTTCTTCTGGGACCTTTTGCCATTTCCCAATAGGTTTAGTTCATTAACTTCCCTATGAGTTTAGTTGAGAAAAGGCACCAGGTGTCCTATGATGGTTCCTTTTGGCAAGATGATGGTTTTCCAACTTTGGTTGGTTGCTCAGAGTGCACCAGGTTCATCTTGTCAGAGAATGTGTGTCCTTCTATATTCAAGTGTAGAATATCTTCATTGGGTTCAAAGGAAAGGTTCCTGGGGTCAGGTGGTACAAAGATTTCAAAGATAGTTTGCTCTCCAGGCTCCAGAATGAGATTCTTGTACAGTTTGACTGGTTGGCAGTACACTTGCTGGGAAACATTCCTCTTGAGGTGGTTGACTTGAAAGAGATGTACTTTCTTCTTGTCTGAGCTCCCAAATCCTTTGGCTTGTCTTATTCCTTTAGTTAGTTCAGAGATTTCTTGTAATTGTGGAGTCTTGACCTTCATGAAGACTGCTTGGGCAATCTTCTGTCCTCTAATGATTCAGTGCCATTCTGTACTACTGTTGTATAGAATGACCTTGATTTCACCTATATATTCTGGGTCAATAGTTCCTCTTTCTACAGTTATTCCTGATCTGGCAAGTCCAGACCTTGAAGTCAATTGAATGTAAGCTCTTTGGGGTGATTATATGGCTAGTCTGGTTCTAATTATGAATGTTTTTCCAGGCTTGATAGATTTATTCTCCAGACTGTGAAGATCATATCCTATATCTTATTGGTGTACTTTGGTTTGGGGTTTGGCCTTGAGATATAGTAGGGCATACTGGGCAACATCTTTGCTAAGTTTGGCCTATCCTTGGGCTGAGGCTCTACTGGCAAAGAGTCTCCAGGCTCTGAGGTTGAGGTGTGGCCATCTGGCTCCAGTAGAGGGGTCTCAGAGATAGTTGATTCCTCTTCTTCCTATAGGGTCTAGGGCTTCCATGAAGTTGGTAGTATCTTCTACCCATCCTTGGTGGGTTGTATGTCTGATGAGAGCTGGGATATCTTCTCCTAAATAGTAGATCTTGAGGGTCCTTCTTCCTGGCTTTTTGGTCTGGCTTTTTCAGATCTGGCTTCAGTTATCTCCTCTCTTCAAAGTGTGGATTGCAATATCATAACTGAGATGGATCTTCTGGTGTCTGCAGTCTCAGCAATCTGGGTGTCTTCTATAGTTGCAATATTCTATCACTTGGAAATGATGTTCCCAGTTGTTGATCTCTTTTTTTTTTTT
>RBNI01006220.1:0-11582 GCA_003990745.1 Jimgerdemannia flammicorona
TTTTGGAGGGAGGAGGGTTTGTTCGTGGGGTTAGGGTTCGAAAGGCAAGGTCGGGGTGGGTGGCTCGGGGGGGGTAGTGGACGTACGTTTGGGGGGATCTTCCTTGGTCTCCCTGGTCCTCTTATCAGCAAGGTTGTCGAAGTCATTGGTCTCTCTCGCGAACTGACAAAGCGAATACGAAGCGCGAACAACAGGTCGGCGTGACTGGCCTTTGGAGCCGATGACGTAACGAGATGACGTGGACGCGGTGCCGAACTATATTTACACGTCAACGAGTCACTTAAACCCTCCTCCCCATCCCATGACCCCATTCTCTATGCTATGGAACACGACGTCTTGCAAATATGCACAGATGCAACCCAGGACCATGTTTTGCTCGACTTGCAGAAGACACGCAACGTGGAGGCAACAGTAAACCGGATCTTGGATGGCAGTGTATGTATATACTGAAGCTGAAACCACGACCACCACCCCCCTTCCACCCGAAATTCACATGACTTTCTGTTATTAGACTGTTTTGGATCCGTCGCCCACGACAATCATCCTGGAAGGCGACTTGGACGACATCCAAAGTCCTTACCACGACGTCCGTCCAAAGAGACATGATACTTCTCGCTTCACAAAGTCGAAACTAAAACTTGAATACTCCGACGGTGAGAATAAGGAGAATGACGAAATTGATCGGCATGGACCCATTACCTTTGATCAGCTGGGCACGCAGACGTTCCGGTACGAAGTCAACGGAGGAACGATTCTTTTTGATCTCGAATATGCCAGAAATAATGATATATGAATATCTTGTTTGGCTTCGCAGCGGTAAATCATCAAAGTCGCCGTCGTTTGCATCAAAAGCGATGGTTTCGACATCCGCCACCGCGTTCTCGGAACGGGATACCAATGTCGGCGAAACGCGATTGACCGTGGAGAAGAGAACGGCACGAAAATCCAATCGATCGCAACCATCACCTTCAACAATTGGCCCCGCCGCCACCACTACCGTCTCATCTCGCAACACAGAACACTCTCTTCTCGATGCTGCAACCAGTGTGTCTAATCACCTTTCCATCCTCCTATCCTCCGACGACCTCGATTCCGACCTCCCTTCCCCAAATGCCGTCTTCGCATACAGCAAGGGTTATACGGTTGCCCCCGCGTCTCCTTCGCCGCCCTTTGTAAAACCGCCTGCGGCCGCCGTCCCCGCGCAGCGGATCGGCAGCCCGAAGCGCAAGCACGCCGAGATTGACCTGGACGACGTGATCCGGCTTGACAGCTCTTCACCGCCCCCACTTCCCCCTCCCCTGCCATCTCCGCGAGGTGTATGGACCGATGACGAGACCGACACGTTTCCGAGCCCCGTTCCAAAGAGACGAGGCAAGAAAATTACTCAAGCTAAGGTCGTGTCGTTGGCGTACGAGGATGAGGAGGACACGGCGCCAAAGGCCAAACGGAAATCGGCGAAGAAAAAGGCACAAAATGAGGAAATGCTGGAGAAGTCACAGAAGGCATTGGAAAAGGAGGAGGCAAAGAAGATGAAGGAAGATGCCAAGTTGGAAAAGGTGAGAAATTGACGAGAATGCGTGATCTAAGCACGTGGGTAATCAGAAGTAATATTTTGCCATTAACGGTTCTAGCAACGAGAACGGGAAGCGAAAAGGCTCAAAAAAGAGCGCGAAAAGGAAGCTAAAAGGGTAGAACAAAAACAAAAGAAGGTATTTGTACATCTTTTAAGAGCGCGTGAAAATTGACCAAGCTGCAGAACCCCTTGATTTCAATAACATGCTCTATGACCTTCCTTCCAGGCTGAAAAAGAGGCCGCCAAGCAACAAGACCGCGACCTCCGCACGGCCAACAACCTCAAGGCCCACAACAGGCTTGAATGCACACAGGAGATGATCGTGGATCTCGAATGTACGCTCTCCACGTCCGCCTTAGGTCCCTTAATTCGTACCGTCCTCGAGCCCAAGCTAGTCGAGACCACCGAGTTTGACAACCCCATCACCAACGTCATCAAGTGGCGACGCAAGGTCAAGGCCGTTTGGGACCCGGAGGCACAATTGTTTGTACCTATCCCCGACGAACGCGTCGACGACGAGCCGCACGTTTTGGTCGTGTTGGATGCGCGCGAATTTGGCAGGCTCGTGCAGGCCGAGGGGAACGCTCTCGCGAAACATGTTGCGGCAGTGAAAAGGAGTTTCGAGGGCCGGCGAGTGATTTACCTAATCGAGGGGTTGGAGGGCTATTATAAAAAGAAGAAGCAGAAGCAGAAGCGTGCGTTCGAGCAGGCGGTCAGGGACGGTTTTGAGGCGGCAGAGAATGGGGGGGGGTCGAAGGCTAAGGGAAAGGCGAGAAAAATGGCGGATGATGATTTCCTGGAGACGGGGCCGACGAAAGAAGAGGTGGAAGCACGGTTAATTTGGCTGCAGCTTGTGGAACGCTGTCTTGTTGTGCACACGAGCGACGGGGAGGACACAGCGGAGTGGATCGGGATTTTGACAACAGACATTGCGACGATTCCATACAAGTGCGTGGGCTTTAGATTATCTTTTTTTTTTTTTTTTTTTTGGGGGGGGGGGGTACTGCGCTGTTAGCCATTTTCGCGAGACATTGTCAAGGCCCAATTATAGAGCCTCGTATTTTTTCCTTGTTTATTTTATTCAAACAGGAATCGCAACACAGACCTTAGCTTCTGTGTCGAGGGGCAAGTTCGCTCGGGCGCGGACGCCGCTGACACCTGGTTCCGCTTGTTGCAGGAAATCCAGCTGGTGACGCCTACCGTAGCCAAGGCCATTACGAACACGTATCCTACATTACGGTCGCTGTACGACGCATATAAGCAGTGCCGGACGGCGGCGGAGGCGGAGATGATGTTGGCGGACGTCGAGGTACCGAGTTGATGTCAGTAGAGAATGAAGGCGGATAATCCATTTCTTTTCTCACGTCTTCACCTTTGCCTTTCGGTGCCCAGGTCTATCGAGCTACCGCCGCCATCACGGGTCGAGAACGTACGATTGGTAAGGCAATGTCCAAGCGCATCTACCGGATTTTCATGGAATCTGACCCTAGTGTTGTCATTGCTTGAAAACATACGATCGGACATTGTTTATTATGCCCTGTTCAAGTTGCCGGATTTGTAAATATCTCCAAATAATCTAGACGGTCATCCGTTGATTAGGCGGAGGTTTCCCCGTTTCCTTCTCAAAACACTCTTGCAAAGGAGCTTCCCTGCGTCGCAAACGATTTTCGTAGACTAATGCCATTACAATGCCCGTTACTGTCATTTTATTTGTACGAAGTTCTAAATGCAAGTCGTTCGGAAAGGTGTTCCAACCATCTCCATCGTTCACATGGGTGTCATGCCGGCGGTGTGGCGAGCTTTTGACGTGTCGCTTTGATGTCTTCCTCCGACGCCAGATAACCCCTGTTTTGTGGGTTCGAATACCAATCTGTGTGAATAATATGAAACCAATGTAAGACAAAGTATCATAGCTGTGGAGTAAATCATATATCGATGGAAGAACTTACAACACAGCCAATCCCCAAAACCGAGCAATCCAACTTACCCTTTTCCTTCCTCCCTGGAAAAGGAATCTTTGGAAGCTTGTTGAATTTTTCCGGGAACCTAAGGGCGCGTAGCCCCAGGGAATGGTAATGCTGACATATGATCGTGCCTCCTGCTTGTTCAACCGTCTCGATCGCCTTGCGAGATGCGCGGGAGACCTCAATGTTCACTGGAGTTTTGAAGTATTCAGCACCCTAAGAGATTGTTCGAAATGAATAAAGCGCGCCGTTATTAACGATACTCGCCCCTCCGTATACCGGCGGAAAATGACGGAAACCTACGTCTGCCAAAAGCTTGACGCCATCTTGTAGCTTGTGTATACATCGAGTGTCAAGGAGATGCTTCATAGTAATGGGTTGAGAAGCATCGATACGCCTGGTGTCGATCCAATGCTGGAGTCGGTCAAGGTTCAGGGGTTGATATTCTTTCCTTTCGCTGTGTGCGTAGGTTGGATGGGTGGATGGAGAGAGATCAGGATGTGTAGCATGAATGGGAGAGTAAGAAAATATTGTCGCACATTACACCGACTCCCTACCCGTCCCATCCCATCAGTACCTTGATATCCAACTGAAATCGAACCTTCACATTTGGGCAGGTCGACATCGAGATAAAACACGCAATACTCACGGATTATGAAACCCGCGCTTCGGTATCCGCTTGACCAGCGGTGTCTGACCACCTTCAAAAATGGGCGTAGGTTTGCCATTGCCTGACCGAGCATTCTGACCCTTATGACCTCGCCCGGCAGTTTTACCCCTCCCTGAACCGGGACCACGGCCAAGACGCGTGCGCTGAGGATACTCATTAAATTAGTTCTTTCCAAAAAAAAGCAAACTTCAGCCACAAAGTCAAAAGACATGTTTTTCTTGTTAATTCCAATTCATACCTCTTTTGTGGCGCCCTCGTTATCAGCCAAGGTACCAAGGCCGATTTTCTTCTTGGGCTGCTCAATGAAGTTGACAAAAGAACGCGTCGCAGCAGACGCACAGATGGGAAGGAGAACAGAGCGGTGGCAATGGTGCACAAGCGAGGTGGGAGGCAGAGTTGCTAGACCTAGGACGGGTGTAAAGGCTCGTGAGAGCATGGCATGGGTTGGGCTGAAAGGACATTGATCTCAGCTTTGTTTATGGTTTTAGGTTGATTATGTGCTGGGTGACGTCATCGTATTGACTATATATGGGGCGTGCTGCAACAAAACCAGACAAAGTGAACTTGCGACGTCACTCAGGTATCAGGCTTGAAGGTTCATTTTTTTCAGCCCTGAAAAATTTATTCAGATTCAGATTTCCAAACAGCCCCAAACGCCGAAATCACTTATTCCCTTGCTTCGAGGGCGTTTGGAAACAAGGTGGGATCTTCAGTACGTCACCACGACTCTCAAAACTGTCAGTCGATCCAGCCTCTTTGATTAATCGAAGAACTTCATCCTCTGCATCACCATCAGTCGTATGCGTCAACACCAGATGGACACAATTTCTAACTGCCGCCTGCAGCACATTCAAAATACATCATTAGAATTGGTAACACCAAGTTATTACAGAGAACAATAATCATTTACTTACCTTGGCTCTCCATGTAGCAGCCAACAAGGGCAGCGTTTTAGCTGCATGGGTTTCCACACTTTCGGCAACGTTATACACTTTGCCTCGACGCAAGCGACATGTGAAACCTTCTGGACAGTCTAGTTCCAACAACATCTGGCGGCGACCTTTAAAGAGACAAGGCGTTTAAAAAGCCTGATCTGCCAAACAATGAAGGATAATGTGTGTTTCTCTTACCACCGTGCACGAAGCCAACCACTAACAACTCACGGAGAGTTCGCTTTGACCAATTAACTTCCGCAGCCAATTGTGCAAGCATGTCTTTCAACATTTTCGGCAATTTCATTCCACTCTCCAAAAGCCATTTCGTACCCTTTTCTGACTTGTACATCCTTCCCGCCTCCCCACCGCCAAACTCCAAGTCAGCTGTTGTCCGCAATACTAAGTCTGCTTTCCGCCCACATTTCCATTTTGTTAATGCCTCCTTGCTTGGTGTTTCTCGGTTGATGTTCTTCCGAATCCCAGACGCGACACTGCATGATTCTCCTCTAATAGATCAATTCAAAAATATCGGTTGAACCAGTACATTAATTGCCGTAATCATATCCATATCAATCCAAAGTTTCATAAAAATATAGCCTACCTAACTCCCTCCATATCCAGAATATTTGCGAAACACTGATCCACAATAGGACCCCAGAGATGGATGTTATACCACTGTTCATGGTGATTTACCTTTAATGCGCCGCTTTCGTATTCTCGAACACTGCGAAATATCAACAAGCGTAACGAGACATCATGATCAGCGTCGGCATGAACTTAAACAAATCTAACTATGGTTACTCACAGTGTGTACATTGCATATTGAAGCCAATCCAAATCGTAATGAATTTCGCGTATAAAATTATCGCCTATTGCGTCTATTGGCTGTTGTAATTGTTTTCGAAGTTCTTGAATCGTACCCTGTTCAAAAACCATGTAATTAGAAATGCAATGACACTGAAACTGGCAAGCAATCACGAAGATTGACAATCACCTTGGCGAAGGTCATCATATGCTTCAGGAGATCGTCTGGCAGATTGGGCAGTTCACGCCTGTTGTGCAAGCGAATTTCTTCAAGTTCCATCTTCGTAAAAATTCCGTCGTTGATGTATACAGCATCGTCTGGATCTAATATGAAACTATGACACAGACTGATATAGCATAATAAAAGATCCTTCAATATAAATCTTCAACAATACCAGATCAAAAAAAAGCACAACACTTACTGTTCCTCATTGCACCGCATTCCAAATTCAAATAAAGCATCTTCTATTACTTTTCCTGTCGATAGTCGCCATTTTTGGTTATCCAGCATATCTCTGAAAACCTTTGCGAAAGCATCCAGATTTGTTCGTGCTGGCTTCGCAGGTAATCCCGATGTCATAATTTCCTGACGTAGCTCCCTCTCTTTCTTTGCCTTAACAACAGCCTCGCATGGGGACATACTGCCATCGCCGGAATCAAGCACTTCAGTCTCATCTATTTCCTCGTCTCTCAGCTAATATTAAGGATAGAAAATGAAAGAATTTGTAGTGAGTTTGAGTTGCGTCAAATTTCTGAGTTTGAGAATCATCATTCACCTTCTTAGTCGATATAGACATGTTGGTCTGGTGGTAATCATCAAGGCTGCGCTTATTGAAACGGTATTGTTTCGTTTCTTTTACCTGTAAGCATAAATATCAATAATTTGGTCCCGCAAAGGCTAAATCCAAAGAATTAGCAACAAAGGATTGCAAGCAGAACAAAAACTGTTACCAACCGTGCTTTCGATTTGCCCTTTCGATGATGATGACGACCTGGTATACAGATCTCTGATATTTTTGATTTGTGATTTCCCTGCAGTGCCCACCAGGTCGAGACTCCCATTATCAAATATGTCCTTGGTTAATAACTATTACACATAAAACATTATGTAAATTTGCAAGTTTTCGAGAGTCTGAGCATGCATGTGCAGCAGCTATTGCAAACCTGATTCCGGTGAAGAATTATTGACGACCAGAAATTTTCCAAGTATTTTGTGTCTTTGAACTCGATTTTGGCCTGTCAAGGAAGGTATAAAGCAGTAAGTGCTCGCGATAGGCAATATCACCGTTCATATACCCTGAGTAGGTAGAAAGTGGGTCGCGTATAGGGGGACTGTCACTCTCATCGGGATTTACCTTCCAAAGAGCTGTCCCACACTACCACTCGGGCTGAGATCTTCTCTCATCACTCTCATCGGGATTTACCTTCCAAAGGGCTGCCCTTCCACTGAGAAAATTTTTTTTTTTTTCAACACTCACCTTTTTTACCACGTAATCTCCCAAATGTGTTATCTCTTGTAAAAAGCGTTGCCCCCATGTATTTTGATTAGCGTACCAAGTTTTAGAAAATGGTGGGTTCGCGCTGATAACGTCTCGGTTGGCATTTAGAAATGCGAAATAGGAGACATCCTCCGAACGAGTACTGGCCAAATAATCGCAAAGAGCTGCCAAGTGAAAGGTAATTAATACCTCACGCAACTGACGTACCTGAACCCAAAAGAGACCGATAAATTACCAGAATGGCCTAAGTATTTCTCCGTGTTGGACATGGAGGGTGATAACTCGTCCTCTGCCGGGGCCATACCACTTCGCTGGTATTTGGCGGTGGTTTTCTATTATGACGAGATCAGTTTAATTCCAACATAAATACATTCGGAGAGTAGGGAGTTTGATAGAATGGATCGGTTTATTTATTACAAAAACAAGAAAACAAGAATACTGCTATACCTCGTCTACGTCCTCCGATGCTTCCGAGTCGTCCTCCTCGGCGTTACGCGCCGCCGCGAGCACTGTTTTTAAAGTGAAAGAGCTGTAAGACCAGCCAGTTTACTATCGTTCGAAATATATTACCTTCATAGCCGGGATAAGGGGAAGACAGCCCACCGAGTGTCGACATTATGGAGGAGGGAGGAGAGAAGGGAATGTTTTGATCAACGCCCTATATGTATATATATACATATACGTTGCGCGTCAGTGGCTTGGCTTACACTGTGACGTAATGCCCCGTGAAAGTTACCACTTCTCTGAGATCATCTTTATCGACCCCCTTTCTCCACTACCTTACCGGTCACAATGGTTTGGTAGGTGACCTTCCAAGTCCACTTTCCACAATTATTACCCCCTCTACCTTGGGTTGGTTTGCTGTACCTGTTGCAGGACAGTGGGTGGGAGGCAATGGTGATGAGGTCAGATCAGTGTCTTTTCTACTTTTTTGTGGTTTCTGGTGCCTTTGGCTGCATCTGGAGTGTATCCGTTTTTGGTGTGGCACCTTCTTCCTTTTGCCATCACCAACAAGATGCTGTCTCAGTATGTCTTGGGCTATGTAGAGAGTTGGCTGACCTTGGGTATTAAGTACTTAGTATAGGTTACTTGTAGGTTCTTAGTATCTATGGTGGAGCTCTCTGGCTTTGGTGAGCTTTCTGGTGAGTGTAGTTCTGATATATGTGACTGCTTTTTGGATATTGTCAGGATGGGAGGAGAGATGGCCATCACAGATAGGAGGAAGGACAATAATGGTAAACCAGTAGGATACCAGGTTAGGGGTAGTCATTGAGACTGGGATAGGTACTACTTCAGTAGGGCCTTTTGATTGGTGTAGTATAGTTAGATAGTAGGTGTCACTTTTAGTTTCTTTTGGTAATTCAGTGAGTTGGGCCTCAGTTGTTAGGGGGGGTTGGAGGGCCCAAGGCTACTTATTTCAGATATCTTAGCTATACTTAATTAGAACTAGAAGCTGATATAACAATATGATCAAGGCCTGTAGGCTTGAGTAGTGAGGTATTGGGGGTCTTCTCTTGCCTTATATATAAGTTCTTTATTTATCTCAACTGGAAAAACTAGACCCTACCCACTGTGTTGTACTTTGATGAGGATTTTTTCTTTGCTTATTATTCTCTTTGAGATAGTGGGGACTATTTTATTTAGCTTAGATATAGCCTTGTATATATATTGTAAGCACACAACCTCCAAGCCACAGAAATCATACGTCACCCTCTTAACAAGCCACTGAAATCACACGCAACCTCTGAACAAATCCGGAAATTACCTGCATGATTATGAAGCTGAGTCAAACAGAAGTCACAGTATATAAAGCTGAGTCAATATAAAGTCATGGAACACAAGATTCACACAAATGGAATCTTACCAATCAAGAACAGATACATATATACCGAGCCCCAAGATGCATCGAAGCAGAACCAAAACAAATAACAACTACAACTTCCAAACATACAAATATGACCACCGAGATCTACAACTACATCTGTGCTGACATTTGGAATACTATTGTCAACCGAGCCACACCCCCTCTATCCCTCATGAATATTCATAGCCTGGTACTCCTCTACTTCATGAAAGCCTAATGGAATGTCCTGAACATGCTTAATGAGACCCACTGGATTAGACAAATCTCAAGCTACTATCAGATCAGCTGCCTCCTAGAAGATATGGTCGAACATCACCATGATACAAACATTATCCAGATGTCTCAATACCAGAAGCTCATTGCCCACAAACACCGAGAACTCTTCTACGAGTACAGCACCTTTATTCCCCACCTCCGAGTTACTACCAGTGAAATGGTTGCTACCCTATCCTATGGCCAAATTGACAATATGATACAAGAACTCAACCAAAAGTATCTCAAATATGTTCAGACTACTGACAGAACCTTCCCGTACCCCAATGATCATATCCTGCAAATGCCCCAAGTTGGATATGCCATGAAGGATGTCTATGATATAATCCACTTTGACAAAGATGAAGCAGAAGACAATGATCCCTCTGATACTGACATGACCTCAAGCCAAGGATCTCTACCAACCCTGATCACACCACCAACTTTACTGATGAACTTACAACAGTTCATAACCACTAGTACTCCTAATGAGTCAATTTAATCTGGATTAGATTCGGATTGATTCGGATTGAATCCCATCCGAATCAACTCAGATGGACCATTGTTTTGATTTCCAAATTAGATAATTAAATGTTTACATCAATAACTCAATGAATAATCATCCAAATTTGATGATCTTGGTGTCATTTGAAAGCCCTTAATAAGGCCTATCTAATGATACCAAGAACATTGAAATCCGATCATGCGTTGCTGAGTTATGAAGGAAACCGTCTGAATCGCCGATTTTGGAAATTTCGTCAAATAGAACGTTTTCCTTAATATTTCGACAACGCGTAATCTGATTTTAATGTTCTTGATATCATTAGAAAGGCCTTATTAAGGGCTTTCAAATGATACTAAGATCATCAAATTTGGATGATTATTAATCGAGTTATTGATGTAAACATTTAATTGTCCAATTTAGAAATCAAAACAATGGTTGATTTGAATCCATCCAGATGGGATTCGAATCCAATCCGAGTTGATCTGGATGGGATTCGAATCCAATCCAAGTTGATCTGGATGGGATTCGAATCCAATCCGAGTTGATCTGGATGAGATTCGAATCCATCCGAATCCCATCCAGATTGACTTGTTTGGAGCACTAATAACCACCTACGAGACTTATTGAGACAATGACCACTGGCATAAATACCAACCCACATTCACTCCCGATTACTTCAACTACAATGAAGAAACTGGAGAACACAACCTGTACCTTCAGACAACCCTTGAGATTAAACCAACCACTCCACCACTCAAGTATAAGCAACATGAACCACAGCTACCAGCATACTACAATCCCATGACTCATAGTGCTGTAACCTACAGAAGGTATGCAGATAGCGAATCTGATGAAAACAAAGATGATGCACCACTTCTTTACCCCCAACACCTTATCTAGCATATGAGACAGACGATGCTATCCTGTAGGATGGAGATGAAGTTCCAATGTATTATTACCTTAGTTAACAAAGAGAAGTAATCCATGAACCACTCTTCCTAGATGACTACTTCATCAGAGATGATGTCATTGATGGTGATGTCATCGAAGACTATCCAGACAGTGTCTAAACCTATAAATAAGCTTAGCAGTCATAGTATAGTTAGATTAGCCTTATATGACATAACTGTGAACTGACTCAGCAGTCAAACGATGTAAGTGCACAACCTCCAAGCCACCAAAATCGCATGGTATCCTCAGAACTAATTTGGAAACTACATGCAAGACTATAAAACAAGAGATTATCTGGTTACACGAAATACACCAGTAAGCATGAGAACCCACTGCCAAGATACGAGAATACTAGAAGAAGTACTACAACCATAAGACTGACTCTGAACTGCTATATATAACTAGTTTGATGTACTGTACTATTACAAAGAAAACCGAAAGTACCAAACTCAAAGTGAGACAAGAAGAACCCTATCTCATCTACCAAAAGGTTCACGAACTACACTTATCAACTCAAGATCAGGATACACCACGACTATACAAGACCTCATTACTTTTTTTTTTT
>RBNI01006221.1:0-11582 GCA_003990745.1 Jimgerdemannia flammicorona
AGACTAAAAAAAAAAAAAATACATAAAATACTAGCCAAGACAACTTACATTATACATATATACAAGATAGTTTGGGAAATATGTTGAATACATAAAATGCATATGTAAATAAGTTTGATACAAATGTGTATAAATATATATATTTGATGTATATATATAGAAATATGTATATTTGATATATATATATAGAAGTATATATATTTAACACATATATATAGGAGTGTATATGTTTGATACAATAATGATTATGTGAATAAGTTTGATATATAAACTATATATATATGGATATAGGAACTATATATATAAATGTGAAAGGATATATATAATAAAGGTGAGTTGAGAGAAGTGATAAAGAATACCTTTGTCAAAAAATAGACTATTTAAAAGAGTAAAAAAAAAACATTTCATTGGTACAACTCAGAGCCAATCATACAATCTGCAGTTCAGCGATTTCATAATGGTCTATGATAATTGCATGTGAAGGGAAAATGCTTACCAGTTGCTGTATAACTCTCCCACATTCACATATAACTTAGTGGTCTATAATATATTTAGCAAATATATGGGTGAGTTGTATAGATCAAAGGAGGAGAAAGGTGAGGACTCTCCCTAAAAAGACAAATATGTAATGTCACATATAAATTTCCCAATCTGAACCATGCAACTCCTGCTTACTTTGTGATTTTATATGTATGATATTCAGCAAAACAATTACACTTATAGATCAGACAAAGGACCATCTTACATATTTGACAATAGATGTTGCTTTAGGGTGAACATTTCTTGTCAATCACAATTTGACCAGCCTTTGATAAGATATGATACCATATATATACTTAATACTGATCTTGAAATTTCAGAAAATATTGATCACCAAAAATAAGCTGGAAAGAACTAAAATCAGTTAAATTCTTTGTAATATGTGGATTTTTGGATAAGGGTTGTTTGTTATCCTCTTGCTGGTATACATATTTATATATTATCTTATGCTGTATCTCAAGTTACATACTGCTCACCAGGTTGATGAGGTCTCAGGCTAGTTGCAATCAAAATGCAGAATGGATAATCTCATTAGATGTCTTGGCCTTTTTATATAGAAGAAAGGAGTTCACAATAGTAGTATCTAAAAGTCAGAAGAAGAGAGACACCCATGTCTATTGTGTTGTCATCTGCATATTATAGTATCTGAAAGAGATGTTCATGTAGAGAAGACATGTTGATTTTAAAAAGAGATTATATAAAAGATACATCAATTTTTTTTAAAAAAAAAAAAAAAAAAATTGCATAAAAGAGAAGATGCATCAATGGAAGATATGTATATATCTATAGTGCTGGTTAGTAATATCAACACTACCCATAAAATGATTATAATCATCAATAACCTTGGGAATCTTCAACTTTGCTATATACTTCTTACTCCACATTATATAAATAATTACTTCATTAATGTATATGAGTTTGAGTCACCTTCATTTCCTCATCACATCTCAGTTATCACCACAAAACTGATGCACCATCATCAGAAGATGGACTGGTCTATTATCAACCCAGAGTGTTGTCAGAATACCATCAATGATGACATCTGACCTAGTATTCTAATTATACTTAATCTTGTACTTGTCAATATTCAACTTCTTCAGGAATTTTTTTGATGATATATATACTGTCCTACAGGCACCAATACCCTTGTCATGAAGAAAATGGAAGAGCAGAATTGATGAGAAGGTATTGTCTATGTAGACCATAAATTCTTATCATTAGAAGGGTAATTAAAGAGCAAGGTGGGTAACAGACTAGTCTGTTTCACTGATATCCATCAGTTTTTCATTCTGAAGGTTGGTTTTGATACCATTAATACATGATGTCAGTATGAAAGTCCAGGTATATATAACTGTAATCACAAAGGACAAGAATCTTGAACTTCTCAGGGGTAGACTTGTCTCTGATATAGATAGTGTGAGTGCTTTTACCATAGAAGCAGATTATTATCTCATCAACTGAGATGTTTGAACTGGGTTAGTAGACTTTCTTGGAGATATTACATATGTGTAAGAGTAGAGGCTCAACCTTAGCATAGTATATGGTTTTCTGAGATCCATGGTTCAAGATATATAGAAATCTCTTGATTTGCTGAAATCGGATCAGTGGTATGAATCTTGTAATATAATGGAGTAGTCTATGGATGTTGCTGATATTCCAAAGCCACAAGAGACCACCAGCTAACTTCGAAAAGAGACTAGAATAGATATAAATGGCAAGAAAGGTCAAGAGTTTAGAAATCATAAGATTGCTCCAGTGCTGAGCCTTTTTACTAGCTCTTTTTAATTCAGCATATCAATTTGTATTAGTAATAATGGTCTTAAGAATTCAGTGTGGAAAGAATAAGCAAAATAGATTTATGACCTATAAGTCTCTAGGTGGCAGGATATCATCAGACAACTTAAGCCAAGTAGGTTGATGTGGCTTTTTATATTGAAGCAGCATAAAGGCTGGCATAATGGAAAGTTTTTTAGGCTTATGCAGCACTAAGGCCAGTATGACAGGAAGTTTTTTAGACTTATGTGGTACCAAGAAAGGCATGGCTTGTTTATGCTTACACAGTATGAAGATAGGTATGGCTGTGGGAACATCAGAAGCAATATAGAGATACTGTGGTTTGCTTGAAATCTTTATATAGAAAAAACCAGATCTCAAGAACAAGAGTTTAATGATAGAAGGTCCAGTGGTAGAAGGACTAGTGGGCTCTGTATATAGCTGAGAAGATACAGAATAACATAATTAGGCTCCCATATCACTAACTCTTCAACCATTCTAAACAATCTCCACAACTTACTAAATGGCTTATCTCATTTTTTATTTTTTTCTTAAGCTGTGGCTCTTTGTCATCTTTATCTAAATATGGCTCAAAATTATCATCAAAATCATCATTGAAGTTAGAGTAAGCCTCACCTAGCAATTTATAAATAAGAAGGAGTAACTCAGACCTAAACTTATCTTCTGATATTGGTATAGGTGCAGCATAGGTGCAGATACATCAATAGGCCTAGAATGCATCAGGTTATATAGCATAAAGATATATATATTAGTATATATTGACATATATAGTATAAAGGAAAGAGTATTTAGTGTGGGAAGTAGTAATGCCAACTGCTGTATTTGACATCATATGATAGTCAGGATACACACTAATTGGCTAAATAAATTAGTAGCTTGTAAGTCTGTCCAATAGGATTGATATCTGAACTTAACTGATTTAGTGACAATTTAGCAACCAATTTTGGCTATATTATAGAGTAAGGAATATATACTCTCTTATTTAAAAAACCTACTCTAAAGTTGATATAAGTAAAGAAAAAGATAATTACTCTAACTATAAAGCCTATCTAGCTATTATGAGCCTAAAAGAACTAATCATCTAATAGTTCTATAGCTTTACCCACATTGCTGAAGCCAGAACTAAGCTCAAGAATCTATAATTCTAATAATGATAAAAAAGAAGATCTTAAAGCATTCACTATAAGACTAAAAACTCTTCTGAATATTATAAAAGTAGAATATAGCTAGTAAGAACAGACTGTAAATAATATCTAAGCCATTTATTTTTTTGATACTATCTCTGAATAATTATTAGAAAAAAATCTATGAATAAGAATGACCCTACAATTATCTATATAAGTAATTATACTTAGAATAAGCTATTACCAGAGCATATATTATCCTTATAGTTCAAAGGCTAAGAGATAACAGAAATAATAATAAAGGAGACAAATGATATCAATTTGAGAAGAAGTATGAACT
Source organism: Jimgerdemannia flammicorona (assembly GCA_003990745.1). Taxonomy (NCBI): domain Eukaryota; kingdom Fungi; phylum Mucoromycota; class Endogonomycetes; order Endogonales; family Endogonaceae; genus Jimgerdemannia; species Jimgerdemannia flammicorona. The sequence continues at coordinate 3,799 of RBNI01006221.1, forward strand.
CCAGAATAAGTTCTCAAGACTATAAAGAGGATTTAAGAAACTATCTAATAAGAAAATAAAAGAACTTATAAAAAAAAAAACATACTTTTATTGCAAAAAGAGAGAACATATGTCTCATAAATGTCTCAATAAGAAGACTAATATGAATAAAGAACTATCTTTCTTATATACTATCACTATGATAGGAGATAATTCTAAAGAAATCTCTGAGAAATCAAGATTAAGAGATTCTATATATATTATTATAAAGATCTTAGACAAAATACATGAATTCAATACTAGCTACAATTTCTACTCTAGCATAAAAGTAACTATTGAATCAGACAAGTAAGTGATTATTAGCACAGATGTTAGAATGAAAGTTTCAAAAGAAAACTATATCTATCTTATAGAAAGTAGTAGTCTAGCTAAAAAAGAAAGACTCTATATAGCTAGAGAAGTTATAGATCAAGGATCCAAAGGTAAAATTAAGATCCTACTATATAATACTAAATAAAAGACTATCAAAATCACATTTGAAAAATGAATCACTCAAGCTATTATTGAAGTAATATATAATAATCTCAAAGTTGAGAAAATAACTAAACTATTATTATATAATAGAGAAGAAAAAACTTTTAGATCAACAAAAAAGTACTCTGATAAAGCTAAGAAGAAGACTAAGATATAGAAGATTATTCACATTAAAGAACCTCAAGACTGAGACCAGAAATAGTATTAGTACATTACTGATAGATATGTCTCTATAAAATAATACTATTATGAAATCAATATATACTATTTTGAATACATAGAAGAATATATTATATATATCCTTAAATCTATAAAGTATAAGTCAACTATTCCAAAATAATGGGATGAAGAAATTAAGAATATCAATGATAAAGATAGAGAAGTACAAAATTGAGAAGAAGAAACTATTTCAGAAATAATTACTATCTGCTCTCTCTCTCTCTCTCTCTCTCTCTCTCTCTCTCTCTCTCTCTCTCTCTTCTAATAAGAAACTAATATAGAATATATCTGCCTCTAAGAAAAAATCAAAGAAAACTCTATCAAAGTTCTTATTAACAGTAGAGTAAGTAAATGCTATCTTAATTAAGAAACTGCTAACAAATTTCACCTTAAGATATAAAAGAACTCAGAAAGAATTATTACTATATTTAGAAATAGAATAATACTGAAACTCTTCAAGATATGTAAGAATACACTTCTACAACTTAGAGATTATATAATAAGATAAATTTTCTACATCACATACCTTCCTAGATATAATCTTATCTTCAGAAAATTCTGACTCACTCAGAAGAACCCTCATATTAATTGGCAAACTAATATAATCTCTCTCAGAGATATTAAGTTATAATCTGAGTATATCAAGAAGAAACTAAAGTCTAGATATAATATTATCTCTATTATTCAGATAAAAAAACTGATTCAAAACCAGACTAGTATATCTATATATATACAGTCAAAAAGACCTCAGAAAAGAATAACAAAGAACTCTCTGAACTTTTAAAGAATAAAGATGATGAGGAAGATAATCTCTAAGAACTACTCAAAAAATATAATGATATTTTCCAAGAACCCCAAGAACTGCTGTCAGCCTAAGTAGTAGAATATAGTATTGAGACTATTTCTGATTTAGACTCTCTCTATTATAGAATCTATTGACTAGCTCAACTTAAGCTAGAGATCCTTAAGGAATAACTAGCAGAATTAATAAGAAAAGGTCTTATCTATCTATTAAAATCACTATATAGTATATCAATGCTCTTTATTTATAAGAAAGATAGAAGTTTCTGCATGTATATATTAATTATTAAGTACTCAATAAGATCCCAATTAAGAACTAATATATACTCTTAAAAATTAACAAACTACTTAATTAAATATATAAGACCAAGACCTTCTTACTTATTGATCTCATATCTAGATATTATCAAATCTATATTAAAGAAAAAGATATTCCCAAGACAGTCTTTTGAACTTAGACACTATGAATTCTGTATAATACCATTTGGTCTTACTAATATACCAGTAATCTTTTAAATACTCAGCAACTCTCACCAGTAACATTTGGGTGACACAAGACTCAGACAACACTTTTCAACAATGTCTTCAAGTATTGGTGCTATCAAGATGGCAAGCAACATGCATTCTGGTGAGCGTACTGAGCAGGGGGGCCCCAGTGTCTTTGATTGGCAACATGTGGGGGGGGGTCATGGTACTGGTATTGGCATGCCGAGTACTTCGATAAGGGGATGCGGGGCCGGGGGTGATGGCAGAGGAGGTGCAAGGCCACATGGGAGAGGGAGGATGACCTTTGCGGATAAGGTTAGGATGGGAAAGCAGGTGACTGGGCTAGATGGCTGGCTGGAACTGAGGAAGGCGACTACTGCTATGAGTAGTAAGGAGGCCTCTCCTCTGGGAGGACAGTGTAGTGGGGCTGGAGGTGTAGTGGCTGGGGCAGTGACTGCTGATGGCAGTATGATGGGCAATCTGGAAAAAAATCCAGATGTGATGGCTGATGGGGGACCTGGACAGGGGAGCAGCATGAGACCTGGGGATCTGTCAGATGGTGTAATGGGCCTAGTGGCAGCCCCGTTACTTAAGAAATCAAGATCGGAATTTACCATTACATTGTGCTTCCGTGGCTTGGCGGTGATGGCAAAGATAGTGCTGGAGCTGTTGGTGAGCGAGGTGAAGGGTGCAGCCTTGGTTAAGTTTTTGAAGAAGCTGGAGGCAGTCGAGGTGGGGTTTGAGGAGGAGGATTTGCTACTGGAGGCAGTGGAGAAGGGTATGGTAGTTGGAGGGATTTCGGTGCCAATGGCGAGGTGTATGCACTGGGATCTCTGGGTAGTTCATCTGGTGATTGCAGACTTGCCAACGGTGAAGAAGGAGGAGGCGAGAAGGCTGGTCATGGATGTGGTAAAGGAGTATGGTGAGGTGGTCGACATTGGGTTCAGGGTATAGGAGGGGACTGAGCTCCAGACAGAAGATGTGGATGTCTGGCTGAGGTTGTTTGGGATGGAGAATACTGGAAAGGCTAGGGACTGGCCGGTGGTGCTGAAGTGGGGCCTGGTGGAGTACAAGGTTTCAAGGATGAAGGGGTCAGAGGAAGAAGAGGAGGACCTGCTGGAGGCACTTGAGGACCTAGCAGGAGTAGTGGAGAGGAGGCAAAGGGCTTGAATGGCTTATGAGGCTAGGATGGTAGTGGAGGTGATCGAGGGCAGAAAGGTGCAAATAGACAAGGTGCTCTGGGAGAAGGCAAAGGGGAGACAGCTACAGAAGAACTTGCTGGCCAGTTTGGATGGGGGGCGAAGGGCAGGGGCTACTGAGGAGGGCACTGGAGCAAGCGCTAGCATCTGGGCGGAGGCCAGACAGCAAGGGGGGAGGACAAAGGAGAGTAAAGGACAGGGGCTGGAGGAGGTGGTAGTGGACATGGTGATGGCAGTTAATAATTAGGTCCAGTATGGTATTCCTGAGGTGGGAGAGGGGGAGTTGGAGGATGTGTCAGAGGATGGTTGGGATGAGTCTGTGCGAATGGAGGAGAGGAAGGAGAGAGAGGCAGATTTGGCACCAGCAGCTGAGGTGGTTGGGGGGGAGAAGTGACTGTTGAAGGCACTGTAAAATGTGGCAGCCGAGGAACTGGGAGAGATCAACTTTCAGGTAATCAGTGAGGAATTCTGGGGGCGAGTACTGAGAGGGGAGGAGGTCGTGAGGAAGCTGAGAGATGAGATGATGGCAGCTCTGCTGAAGGCAGAGGAGTATGAGGTCATCGAGGTAAGAGAGGCCATGCTTTTAGGTATTACTAATGAATGGGCAGCTTATCTGTGGGGGCCGCGAAAGGGTCTGGAAAAGTGGCAGGTGGTGTGCGAGGAGCACCAGGCAGCTATAGAGATAGTGGATGATAAGGACTGTGCAGAATTGTTGGCAGCTCTGGATGAACAGCAAAATGTGGAAGATGAGATTGTAGTGGAACAGAACCTGGACCTGGATGGAGAGGAAGTGAGCATAGAACTGTAGATGTGGGGATATCAACACTCTTAAATAATTCGCTATGAATAGTACAACCAATATTTTTTCTTTGAATATCAATGGGCTTAGAGAGATGGGGAGATGATATATGATTTTTGGATAGCTGAAGAAACAGGAGGTGGACCTCTTCTTACTTCAAGATGTACAGTGTGAGGGAGAGGAAGATGGACTGGAATGGACAAGAGAGTGGGGTGGAGAGGCAGTTTGGCAGAATAAAGTGGGAATTCTGATTAGGAAGGGAAAAGGGGACATTGCAGACATTGGACATTGGGGTAGTTGATTAGTGTAGGGGACATGGCGGAGGCCTGGATGGAACTCAATTGTGGTGGGATCTTATTACTGCCCAGCTGAGAGGGGGACCTGAGTGGCATGGATTGGAGATCTGCGGGATTCTGGGCTCTTGGTTGAGGCTGGGGTGGATTGTCTAGGGAGTGATTTTAATATAGTATGGGAGAGTAGACTGGACAGAACTGATGGGGGATGGGGTATGGCAGAAAGGAGTGGGGGATTGGAGGAATAGGAAGAGGTGGAAAGGCTCAGCTCACTGGTGGATACCATGAGACTTCAGGATGGGGATCGACAGCTATATACTTACTGGGTGGGAGGCCTTGGTACTAGGATTGATTGGGTTCTGACTGCTGAGTGTTGGGGCAATACAGTTTGGGAGATGATGGAGGTCGAGTGGTGCCCTTGGTCAGATCACTGGGGTATTCGGGGAGGAGGGAGATTTGGAGAGAGTGGAGAGGGGCCAGGTCATTGGCATCTGAACTCTTCGCTGCTGGATGAGATGGACCTGTGGAATGCATGGGTGGTGGAGGTGCATTCCAAGGTTAAGAATTGGAGGCAAGCCAGGATGAGGATTGGAGATAGGTGGCGTAGACTGAAATCTGAAGCTCAGAGGTACTGGGGGGAAGTGGGGAAGGAGCGGGGTGTGCAGCAGAGGAGACAAGTCCGATGGGTGTCTAGGAGACTAGAAAGACTACTCCTGAATTGGGCTGGACTTCTGGAGGAGGAGGAGGTATTGGATTGGAAGGCTAAGTGGGCTAAGCTGGAAGTGGCAGAGTTGCAGGATTTGATGAGGAAGGAGGAAGCAGTGCAGGCTCAGGCTATGGCAGCAAGGCTACGGTGGCAGGGTTTGGAGGAAGAAGAAAGGCCCACAAGGTTTTTGTCCCATCTCCTCCATGCTAGGGAAGTAAGACACTGGTGGGAAGGAGTCCTTAACAATGAGGGAGAGATAGTATTTGGAGTACAGGGGATCCTTGGCCAGTTGAGCACTCACTGGAGTTACCTCTGGAGTAAAGAGGAGGGAGGGGAGGTGGCGCAGGACATTGAGAGGCATCTGGAAGAGTGGCACCCAAATCCTGCAGCAGGATTGGGGGATCTTGGCTGACTGGTTTTAGGAGAGGAGATCCTTCGAGTTCTGGTGTCAACAACTCTGGGAATGGCACCTGGGGAGGATGGACTGCCTTGGGACTTTTGGAAATATATGACATCCATAGAGGAGGCTTTGGAGGAGATGTTGCTGATGTGTGATGCCATCATCAGTACTGGGGAGTAGATTGGAGGGCAGCAGTTGGGGCTGGTATCCCTGCTGTACAAGGACAAAGGGCATAAGGAGAACTGGAAGAATTGGAGGCCAATTATGTTACTGGATATGGACCGCAAGCTGGTCACCAAAATCCTGGTGGCAAGGCTACAGAGGGTGGCCCAACAGGTGCTGGGGAAGGAGCAGTGAGGCTTTGTTGGAGGCCAGCTGATCTGAGATAGCACAGCATGGGTTCACGGTGCTATTGAAGGCGCTAGAGCTGCAGGGGTGGATGGCCACTTGGTCTTCCTGGACTAGGAGAAGGCCTATAATAGGGTTCGGAGAGTGTGGTTAGAGAAAGTACTGGAGTGCATTGGAGTACCAGTGGGCATGTATCGGTCACTTATTGGATTACTGGAAGGGAGCAGGGCTGTAATTCTGGCAAATGGATACAGGGAGGCCTCTTTCCCCTTGGGGAGGGGGGTGCCGCAGGGGGATCCATTGTCACCCATCCTTTATGCCTTCACCCTAGAGCCATTGTTGGATTGGATCCGGCGCAGAGTTGGTGGATTGAATATCTTGAGCATCAATTGAAAGGTGGGGGCCTTTGCAGATAATATAGTGGTTGGGTTGAGTTCGGTGGCAGATGTGGCTATGCTCAAGGAGACAGTTGAGTGGTATGAGAGGTGTTCTGGAGCTAAACTCAACTGGCATAAGTGTAAGACAATAGTCCTTGGGGAAGGAGTCATAGGGGGGGACGTCATTGGAACAATTGTTCTAGCTGGAGGAGTGGTATGGTACTTGGGTATCTATTTCTTGGTGTATGGCTCTTTACTCCCCAAGGAGTGGTGGGAGCGCAAGCTGGTAGAATGGGGGAAAGTACTGACGAGTTGGGGTGGTAGACAGGTGTCGCTGGTGGGGAGGGTAACTGTTCTGAATGTGTATTGGATGCCGAAGCTTTGGTATCTGGGCTACCATTTGGACTTCCCTAAGTGGGTGGTTAAAAAGCTTCTCAAGATGGCCTGCTCTTGGCTCTGGGCCGAATGCTGGAGTCAAATTGGTTGGGAGGTACTAGCACTTCCTGTGGATCATAAAGGTCTTGACCTGGTGGACTTTTCCAAGAGGCTACTTTGCTTGAGAGTATGGTGGATGAAGAGGGCCAGTGAGTTGAGAGGAGGAGAATGGGTACCCCTTATGCAGCATTTGTGGGAGGCAAGGGTGTCGCCACGGGGTGACTCAGGTGATCTACTGTCCTTGGTGGCCTTGGATGGTAGCCAGAGGATGCAGTACAAAGAATTCTGTTGGAGAGTGGTAGATGGGGCCCATCGCATTGGGATTCATTGGTAAGGTACTGAAGGGAATGAGGACTGGGGTCTGGAGATGTGGAGGTGGGACAGGCTCTTGTTGGAAGGGAATCTGGTCGAGGACTTCTACTTAGAGGAAGGCATGAAGTGTCTTAGTGATCTGGGACAGGACCTTTGGCTGGAGACCTGGCAAGGGGCTGAGATTGGGGAGGAATGGGACTGGGCAGGCATCTGGTCTTGGATCAAGGTTGTGTTGAGGTGGCTCCCACCAACACTCTGGGTAGCATGGTGGAGGCTGTTGCAGTGAAATGTGATGCTAAACTTTAGGGCTGGTTATCTGGTGGATAGTGGGGTCTTTGATTGTGAGGAGTGTCATAACATAGGGCAGGAGGGCAGAGTGGTGCAGACTCCTGAACATTGGCTGGGGGAGTGCGAGAGTATGGAGAATTTTTGGAAGGTAGTTGGGGGGAGATTGGGAGTGCCAGTGCCTGACCCTGAGGTAGGCGGGCGGTGGGTGGCACTGCAGTCAAGGCTGGTGGGGGGGGTGAGGAATGAGTGGCTGACAGTTGGTTGGGCCATCGCAATATGGGTAGGGCTCGTAGAACACTGGCGGAGTGTCTTTGAGGAGGGCCCTCGGAGGCCTGTGAGACTGAGGGTAGTGAGGTGGGAGGAGCTGATGCTCGAGCTCTTCAAGGCATGGTGGATTGGTTGGGGCCCTAAGGGGGGGAAACGTAAGGGACTAGTAAGGAGGATTATAGAGAAGAGTAGTGGTAGAGTTGTAGTGAAGGTGGACGGAGTGTCATTGGTGGGAACTAGAGAGAGAGAGGGTCCCTATGGGATAGGTTGAGGGCATAGGCTGTATCAATATTACTATAGATGTCAGTTAATAAAGGGAGTCCAAGTGACTATAAAAAAAA
>RBNI01006222.1:0-11581 GCA_003990745.1 Jimgerdemannia flammicorona
CCGCGAATTTTTATTGGAAGGGAACCTAGACTATATAGGCCAAAACCCTCCCCCACCACCCATCGAACACTATCCCCCCATTAACCTAGGCTACTAAATTGTCCAGCAGTCCCACCACTCCAGTTATGCCAGTCGAACACCAGCTAAGTCGACCCCCTCGACATAAACTAGACTTGTCTGCTCACCAGAGCTGGATTATCATAAACACATGTGAGAGCACACCTATACATCGGATCTAGCAGCGCCAGGACTGAATAAAGAATAGCCCCCCGAACTCCAAGTGAAAGCCCGAGGCAAAGAAAAACCCCCCAACTAACCAACAGAAAGCAAAACAGATTCAAAGCGGGTGAGTAAAGGACTTACACATAGAACCCTCCTCAAAAGGACTGACACATGGGCTAAGGCCTAAAAAGACCCCACTCCCACTCCCCGAGCCTGCGGGCCTCAATCACATTACCGTGTCAGCTCCTGGTTCCAGTTGGGTACTGCCAAATGAGGAAGGTCCCACTCCCCAAGCCTGTGGGCCTCAATCGCATTGCTGCGTCAGCTCCCAGTTCCAGTTGGGTACAGCCAGGACACTGGCCCCTGCACCATCCCACCCCCTACCAGCCAATCGAAAGGCCCCACCGAAATAATGTTCATCCCAACCCCGATGACCGCCCCCAGCCTGGCACCCCACTGGTTCACCATAATCGCCCTTCCTCCTATCTGTGATGGCCATCTCCCCTCCCATCCCGACTCCACCTGAAAAGCAGTCACCTACGCCAGTGCTGTGCTCACCAGGAAGCTCGCCAAAGCTCAGAGGGCCCCACCACAGGCACCAAATAACCTGCAGGTAACCTATACTGGTACTTGATGCCCAAGGTTGGCCGACACCCTACGTAGCCCGTGATACATCAGAGATGACACCTTGTTGATGACGGCAAAAGGAAGAAAGTGCCGCACCAAAACGAGTATACCCCAGATGCAGCCAGAGGCACTAGAGACTACGAAAAAGTGGAGAAGACACCGATCTGATACCAATAAAGGGGCAACTCATCACCATTGCCCTCCTCCCACCATGCCCATGTAGGCACAGCAAACCAACCCGAGGTAGAGGGGGTAATAATAGGGGAAAGGGGACTCGGAAGGTTGCCTACCAATCCTTATGACTGGTAAGGTAGCGGAGAAAGGAGCGACAACTTTGTGCTATCACTACAGCCTATATCTGCCAAGTTGTTACACTCTTCTAAGGATCTGCTGAAGAATGGTGGCAAAACCTTCCTGAAAAACCCCTTACATGGGATACCTGATCTGCAGTAATTGCCCAAAATGCAGCAAACAATGCCCCAGGATATAGAGTCCATCCTGCAGCCCCTGGACTGAAAAAACTCATGATTGCTCAATACTATAGTAAAACCATGATTACCAAATCTTGAGTTAAACTCTATAACCTCAAATTCAATATATATAACAAGGAGGAATTCAAAACCTTCTGTACAAAACTTGAGTCACTTCTAAACACTGTTGGCCTAGGATATATTGTCAATGATAAAGCACAAAATGGTATAAGAGCAGACCACTTATTTGATATACTACCTGAATGGCTTATAAGAAAAATCTAAAAACAAGGACACCCAGTTGGTTGTAACTACCAACAATGGTATCTGGTAAGAATCAAGACTATGGTCAAGTGAATTCTGACAGCTAGACCAATTCTGTCTCAAAGACAATTTAACAATAAGGAAAAAACTTGAACTAAGAAAGAAGAACCCAAGCATGAAGCACCCTGAGCTCTGTCTACATCTACCTCTTGGATACCCCAAAATCATGAACTCACCTAGCTGAGTACCTTCAAGAAACTTACTGAAGAAGAAAGAAATAAACTTCAAAGAAGTAGAGCATGCTTCTATTGCTGAAAGACAGGACACATAGCTAGTACCTGCCCCAACTGAAAACCCCAAACAGCAACATGAGCAACTGTTACTACACTGCACTATCTCAATAACTTGACTACCAGAATACTGGACTTTGTCAAGTTAAGGCTAACTACCAAGGCTCCAACCAAAGAAGTCAAAAGACAGCTGGATATAACCTGTTATGTAGCTGAAGAAGCTACAGTTTCCAACTAAGAAGTCAAGCAAGTCTATACAAGAATCAGCATCCAAATCCCTGAAGGATATATTGGAAGAATATACTATCATAGCAACCTAGTACTAAAAGGACTCTCAGTAGAAAGAAGAGTTATTGATAAAGATTATATAGGCAAAATTATTATTCTTATCTGAAACCATAGTTGGATACCCTTCAAGATCTCCATTGGTTTCTACATTGCCCAGATTCTATTTGAAAAAATTGAGTCAACTCTGATAGTCAAGGAAGTCCCTGAACTACTACCTACTATCTGAGGATCCAAAGGATTTGGCTCATCAAACAAGGCCACAGTCTAACCTACTATGGACAAAGAAGAACAATTCTATAAGAAAATCAAAGATGGATATGTACCAAGTAGCTGATATCTCCATGGTATTAGAATGTACTCTTCCTGAATAATTGATAATTACTTCTCTTATATCAATGAACTGACTCAAAGAAGAACCAACAGAAGGAAAGCTCCTATAACTGAAATTACTACCATTGGATCAGACAAACTACTTACACTTCAAGCCTTTGTCAACTGAGTATCTGTCAAGATTATGATAGACAATGGTGCCTCAGGCAACTTCATCAATAAAGAAACAGCCAACAGACTCAAAGTTCTGACATCTCCAGTACAACAAACTCAAGCAGTTGCTATAGTCAATAGAACCTTACATATTATTAGCAAGGAAGTCTGCAATCTGTCCTTTTGAATTGGTGACTACTGAGTATATATTACCCTCCAAATTGTACCACTTCTAGACAATGAAATTATCCTTGGAACCCTATGGTTAAAACAAGAGAACCCTATAATTGATTGGGTAAACTATTCTCTGACCATCAAGAAAGGATTCCACAACTTCAAACTGCAAGATGAAAAGGACCCACTCAGTCCCAGTGACTCTGGACTAAAGATCACCCATATTAACAAGCTATAGCTTAAGAAATTGGCCAAGAAATACCCTCTCTTTGCCATCTCCATCTGTCCATCCAAAGGAGAACCTAAGAACTCTGAAGAAGACTTTTCCAAAGTTGATAACTATATCAGACCCTTACCCTAGAAAGTTCAAGATACATTTCTGAACCAAACTGTAAAACCATCTATATCTGTCATTATTAATAACTAAGAAGAATACAAAGTTGAACAAATTCTCAACAAATACAGTTACAAGAACCATCCAAATGGTACAACAACACTATATCAAATTAGAAGGCCTTAATAAGGATGTCAAAAGCTAAGAAGAAAAGAGTTATAAGCATACAACCTCCAAGCTACCAAAATCACATATCATCCTCAGAACTAAATTGAAAACTATATATGAGACTACAAAACAAGTTACTGAAGAGATCACCTGATTATACAAAATATGCCAGCAAGCATACAAACCTATTGTCAAATACAAGAATACCAGAAGAAGTACTACAACCATAAGACTGACCCTGAATCTCTATAACTAGTTTTGGTATACCATACTATTATAAAAGGAAACTGAAGTACCAAACTCAAACTAAGACAAAAAAAACCCTATCTCATCTATCAAAGGTTCATAAACTATACTTATCAACTCAAGACCAAGATATACCACAACTATACAAAGACCTCATTACTTAGTAGAAGCAAAATACATTTGAACAACTCTGTTTGCTCTATCTATATCACCTCTATTAGAGAATGACAGATACTTTATCTGAACTCAAGAAAGCTGATATTGTCAAAACCAATCTCAAGCTCATCCATATGACAGATATTACTATTAAAAATTGTCTCAGATTACAGAAAATATCATTTTTGAGAGGTTTGAACCTCCAGCTATGATATTGGGAGTCCTTGCCCTAGACAAGGATGGCCAGTTCTCACAAATGTATCAGAAGTCCAAAAAAAAAAGAGAACCAAGACCTGTTATCCTTGTACAACCACTGTTACTGAGGATAGCCTTAATTTTGCAAGAGACAGAAGTGATGACACTTTTGAAACTGATGATATCAGAAGTCAGAAAACTGCTCAGACTTTGCTAGAGATGATGTCATTAATAGTGATATCATTAAAGACTAACCAGACAGCATCTAAATCTATAAATAGCTTAGCAGTCATAGTATAGTAGGTTAGCCTTATATGATATAACTGTGAACTAACTCAGCAAAGTACTAAGTACTATATCTATATCCAGCATAGTCCAGATAGCCCCTCACTAGTATAAATGCCTCCTCCCCCAGACCTCAGAATCTGAGACTCAAATATACAAGAACATTTCTGAACACTTTTCTATAATATCCCTTCATATAACTACTCCTAATATAGCAGTATCATGAATAGTGAATAAATCTATATAATAACCCACAAACTACTCTTATTTTTTTTTTTTTTTTTTTTTTTTTTTTATAGTCACTTGGACTCCGCCTTTATTATCAGTCTATGAATAAGTATACATCATCACCACCCACTACCCAATCCCCATAGGGAGGCTCCTCCCCACCTCCTCATGAATAAAGATCACTCTTTCACCCACTATGCTGACTCTCCCCCCACTCTGCCTACAAATTTTCTCTACTAAGCAGTACCTCTAATCACCCTGCAGCCCCCAACCAAGCCACCAGCCTGTTAAGGCATCTTCCATAAGCCTATGCCACTGCACCAACCAGTCCCCCAAGCCTTGTCTGCTTCCACCCTCAAAAACAAATAGCCAGTGACTGGCCAGTCCTACCCAAATAGCCAATGCCCAGCCCAAAGTAATCCACTCCTTCTCTATCCCTCCTATCCATCTGTCCCTCAAGTCCTCCCACCTCCCCCATATATCATCTCTCCTACACTATATCCCCAAGCATTCCCCAATTGCCTGCCAAAAATCCCCCAATACCTCACACTCTCCTAGTCAATGTTCTGGTATCTGTACACAACCTCTCTCCTGCCCTACATTATGGCACTCCTCATAGTCGAAGCAGCTCCCTATGATAAGGTGCCCTGAGTGAAAGTTGAGCATCACATTCCTCCTCAGTATGTGCCACCAGACCACCCAGTACTTTGGCAGCATCCACTTTCCCACTGCGGTACTCTAGGTCCAAACACCATGCCAGTCCCACTCTTCGCTAATTCCAACTCCTTGCCAACTGCTAGGCCACAGATCCTGGCCCAGTCCCCTTTGGCATTCCATTCCATCACCAATGTCGAACTCAATTAAAGGAGTGCCACCCAGCAGTATATGATCCCATTTCCACATCACTGGGTCCCAATACTCCTCTCCTTCATTCCCCTGCTAACAAATTCCAATGCAGTGCACCCCTTCTGCTATCCCTCACCAAAATCCTTTATATCACAGTTGTTTAGTGTTCTGAAGTCCAACCAATGAGAGGAGATTGCCAGTTGAGCCCCTTGGTGATGTCCACCTCTTCCAGATCTTCTGTAGCAATGGAACCCAACCACCTCCTCTCAATTCCACTGCCCTCTTTAGCCACCATGCTCGCAAGCAGTATAACTGTTTTGGAAAGTCAACCAGCCCAAGACCACCTCTTGCCACTGGTAGGGACAAGGTCTCCCAACCAATCTGACTCTGCCTTCTAGCCCAAATCTATCCCTTCGCTGACTTCACCAATCTCTTCACCACCCAGGCTGGAAAGTCCAGATGATATGCCAGATACCACAACTTCGGCAGCCAGTAGACATTCAAAATTGAGACCCATCCTGCCAGAGAAAATTATCTTCCCTCCCAACTCTACAGGGCCTCCTCCCAGATTCCAATCCTCTGCTCCCACCAATGCCTGGGCAGAACTGATCCGTAGACTGACAGATAGATGCCCAAGTACCACACTGCTTCACTGGTGGGGATGATTGTTCCTATAACCTCCCCTCCCACCAGACCATTGCCAAGCACTATTGTTTCACACTTATGCCAATTCAACTTCACTCCAGAGTTCTTCTCATACCACTCTACCATCTTCTTAAGCTCTTCAACATCAGCAATCGAACCCAACCCAACCACCATATCGTCTGCAAAGGCCCCAACTTTCCATCCTATGCTAAAGACAGAGAGTCCTACTATCCTCTGCCTAATTCTATCCATAAGGGGTTCCAGGGAAAGAGCATACAAAATGGGGGACAGTGGGTCCCCCTGGGGCACCCCCCTACCCAAGGGGAATGCTACCCCTCTATGGCCATTACACATGAGTGCAGCCCTACTCCCTTCCAGTAGGCTGACCATTGCTGACCGAAATTGGGATGGAACCCCCATCCTATCCAAAACTTTCGCCAGCCAGACTATTTGCACCCAGTTGTAAGCCTTCTCCTGGTCTAAGAAGACTAGATGCCCATCCAGTCTACAAGCCCTTGCCCCTTCAATAACTCCATATACCCAGGCAGTGCAATCCCTGATGAGCCGACCACCCACAAATCCCCTCTGCTCAATACCAACAACTTGCTAGGCCACCTTCTGTAGTCTTGCCACCACCACCTTAGTCACCAACTTTCTGTTCATATCTAGCAATATTATCAGCTGCCAGTTCTTCCAATCCTCCTGCCTTCCTTTGTTCTTATAAAGCAGCATCACCAGCCCAAGGTCCTGCTCCCCCACCCACCTCCCGGTCTGTAGAATGGAGTCGCATAATGCTGTCATCTCTCCCATCACCCCTGGGACTCCAACTATTTGCTTCCAAAAATCCCAGAGCAAACCATCCTCTCCAGGTACCATACCTGGCATTGTCACAGCAAGAACCTGGTAGATCTCATCTTCCTGTACTGGCATCACCAGGTCACCAAGCCCCTCGACTCGTGGTGGATGCCAATCCTCTAATGCTCAGTCAATAGCTACAGCATCTGCCCCACCCTCCTCCTCACTCCACAATCCACTCCATCTCTCCTTCAGTGATCCAAGAATGTCCTGTACACCATGCACCAGTATACCATCTGAGTCTAATATCTCTTCCTACTGTTGCTGTACCTGCCTTGCTCTAAGAGCCCTTATAAGAAACTTGGAAGGCCTCTCCCCTTCCTCCAGATCCTGCCAGTGGAGCCATGCTGCTAAGCTCTGTACTCTTGCTTCTTCCTCTTCTCACAGCATCTGTTGTAGTTCCCCAACCTCCAATTTCACCCTTATTAACCTCCAATCTTCTTCTCCCTCCAACATCTTCAACCTCATCCACTCCTCCAGGAGCCTAGTCAATCTAGTAGAAGCCCAATGCACTCTATGCCTCCTCTGCTTCCCTGCCTCCTTGCCAGCCTCACTCCAGTATATCTTGGCCATCTCTTTCATCCTCATCCACCGAACCCCAACTGAGGCACCTTCCTGCCACCAGTTCTCCACCCTCAGCTGAATGTCCTTAGTCCACTCATCCCACCGGGTCTTGTCATCTAACAAAGAGGAATTGAGGCACTAATGTCCAGGCCCATCCCCACTTCCCCCAAAGCATCCCTGTCCCAAAAGCCCCCAGTGATCCAACCATGGACACCATTCTACCTCCAATGACTTCCAAACATCTAGGCCCCAGTAGCTGGCTGTCAGAATCCAGTCGATTCTTGTCTCCAGACCCCCTGCCCAATATGTATAAACCCTCCTATTCCTCCAGCACTCCCTACCAGCATCTACCAGTGCACTTAGTCTTTCGACCTCCTCCCATACCACTAGTCCTCCACTCCTGCTCTCAGCACCTCATCCTCCATCTGTTCTATCCAATAGTATGTCTCGAACCATATTGAAATCACCCCCAAGCATATCCACCCCAGCCTCTATAAGGCTCCCACTCTCTAGTAAACTCTTCACCCAGTCTACCTGCTCACCCCTTACTGCAGGACAGTAGCAAGAGCTAAATATAACTGGCTCCCAGCCTGCACGAATCCACTTACCCCAGACTAGTCTCTCCTCTCAGCTCCTTACATCCTGTATCTCCCCTCTGCCTTTCCGAACCAAAATCCCAACCTTGCCCTTTCAAATCGCCGCACCTCCCCATTCCTTTGTCTACTCCATCCTATCAGAATCATCCTCACACCTAACATCCTGCAAGAAGAAGAGATTGGCCTCCAATCCCTTCATCCAAGTAAAAATGTTCCTGCATCGAGTAGCACCCCATAACCCATTCATGTTTAAAGAAAAAATGTTGGTTATACTGTTCATAATGAAATATGTAATGTTGTCAATCGAACTCTACTACTCCATGCTCATCTCCTCCTGTGTCATGTCTAGATTGTGTTCTGCTACCACCTCCTTCTCTTTGGTCCTCTGAGCCTCTAATCCAGTCAGCAGTTCATTCATCTCTCCATCTGCCTTCTCCTCGAACTCCTCTCGGTATTCTATGCATGCCTCCTGCCAGAGCTGCAGTCCATGATGCTTATTCCAGCAGTATTCAGCTCTCTCTCCAGCAATGACCACCATCTCTGCCTCCCTCTCCTTATCCACCTCATACCCTTCCTTCTCTAGGTACACTACAAGGATTTCCACCTTCAATGCCTTCATTACTCCATCCCCCTGTAGTATTTCTGCCCAATGCTCATCACTTATTACTTGCAAGTCTACCTCTCCCAACTCTTCTGCCACCAGATTATTCATCATTCGATACATCCAAAGTAAGTTCCCCACCTCCTTCCCCCCTGGAGTTGCTGGCCTCCCACCATCCAACATTGTGGTGTCAGCTCCAGCACTTGCAGCCTCATCCCATACCTCTGGGACATCCACCAGTTCCTCCTCACCAGCCACCACCATCTGTTCTCTATACACTATCTCTGGAACTCCGAATTGCACCCTCTGGGCCCCTCACATTGGCACATCCTCTACTGCCCTATTTCGGGAAGCCAGGCTGTGCCTGATAAGAGGGGTAGGGGTTGAGAAGCCCTCCCAGTCCTCCTCCCAAACCTCTAGCATGCCATCAGCATATGGATTCTTACTAGTCTTCTCCTTATCCTCCCCTGCCTTCTTCTTGTCCTTCCCCTCCCCCTTGCTAGCCCAGATACTCGCTCTGGCTCTCTCAGTGCTCTTCACCTTGCTCGCATTCCCCAGTGGCCTGTTGTTCAGTTTGGCCAGCAGCTCTTTCTGCCTCTTGTGCCCCTGAGCCCTTTCCCACTACTCCTTGTTCACTCGAATCCACTTTCCATCCACCACCTCTAAGTACATTGACTCCTCAAAGACTGTCCAAGCCTTTGCTCGCCTCTCTACTACACCCTCCAACTCTTCTAGTACCTCTAATAAATCCTCCTCCTCCTCCTCACTTCCCTTCACCCTCATCACCTTACACAAAATTGCTCCCCAGATCATCGCCGAAGGCCAGTCCCTTGCCTTCCCAGTAGCTTCTTTCCCAGCCAGCCTAATCCTCACATCCACGTCACCAGTTCTGAGCAAAGTCCCTTCCCAGACCCTGAATCCAATATCCACCACCTCTCCATATCCTGCCATGAAGTCCTCAACCCTCTTTCTCATCTCCATTGCTGTCACTGTCAGCACTCCTTTCACCAGCAGTTGGACCACCCTGGGATCCCACTTTAAACAATGTGCCATTGGAACACACACCTCTCCAACCACTAATCCAACCTTCAGTACCTCCTCCAATGGTGCCATATCCTCAAAACCCACCTCCACTCCCTCCAGTCTCTTCAAAAACTTCACAGATGCAGCTCCTACATATCACCTACTTAGCGATGAGCCCCAGTACCATTTTCACCATCACCACTAGGCCCCGGAAGTACAGTATAACCGCAAACACTGAGATCGATTTTTTGAGCAATGGGGCTACCACCAGACCCATTACACTATCTGCCAAGTCCCCTTGTCTTCTAAGCCTCAGCCGCTCAGCCTCACCATCAGCCATCACATCTGGATTTTTTTCCAGATTGACAGTCCCATTACCATCAGCAGTTACACTCCCTCCAGCCGCTACTCCCCCAGCTCTACTGCCCCTCCTTCCAAGGGCTGCTCCCCCCTGCACTAGCACCTTCTCAGTCTCTCTACCCTTCCTCAGCCAGCCCTCCAGCCCTGATACCTGTTGTCTCTCCTTCACCATCTCCGCAAAGCTTGCCCTCCCAGATTCTGAGCCTTCACCACCTCCTCCACCCCTTCCATATCTACCAGCCAGCAGTCCCCTCATACTTCTCCCCAGGCCTGGACCCCTCCCCACCTGCTGCCAGTCAAAAGCACTTGGGCCACCCTGCCCAGTACACACCTCAGGTTGCCTGTCAGTCGCCATGTTGTTAGTCTCTTTTCTCCAAAAATGATGTTGTAAGTGCTCTCCAAAGATTGTATAACCTGAATGGTACTGGAAAGAGATGACAAATCACTCTTAAGTAAATCTACTCTCTATTAGGTCCCACTCCTAACCCTTTTATGAAATTTTCTATTAGGTCCCACTCCTAATCCTTTTATGAAATTTTCTAATTAGGTATTGTCTGCAACAATATGCTGATTCAACTAAGCTGGTCTTAGTTTCTTAAACTTCCTGAAATATGAAAAATCCTAAATATCTAGAACTAGTCTGAAAAAGAACTTTAATCGAGACATCAACTCAATTTTGAAATCAATAAGCATAGAGAATGTACTCCATATAAAATTGATCTAGATTTTAAGAAAACAGTCTTTCAGAATATCTAGAACTTCTAAAAAACCCTTTCAGAACTATATAACAGTTATCCTAATAAGTAACCCTCTTACAAGCTTACTATAACTCTATAACTCATAATGCTATTATTTATAGAAGATATACAGATAGTAAATCTGATGAAAATAAAGATGATACACTCTTCCTTCATCCCCCGATACTCTACCCAGTATATGAGATAGATGATACTATCTTATAGGATGATGATATGGTTCCAATATACTATTATATGAATAAACAAGGAGATATTATCCAAGAACCTCTGTTTCTAGATAACTACTTTATTAAAGATGATGTTATCAATAGTGATCTTATCAAAGACTACTTAGACAGTATCTAAATTTATAGATAGTTTAGCAGTAATTAGTATACATAGTTAGATTAGCCTCATATGATGTGACTATATACTGACTCAGTAGTCAGATGATCTCTTGATATATCAGTTTACACTTGTACTATATGACTACATTCTGACTCAGCAAGATACTAAGTACTATATCTATATTTAATATAGTCTAGATAGCCCCCATTAGTATAAATACTCCCTCTCTTAGATTTTAGAAACTCAGACTTAAACAGATTCAAATATATAAGAACTCCTAAACACTTTTCTACAATATTTCTTTATACACTACTCCTAGTATAGCAATATTATGAATAGTGAATAAATCTATTTACAGTGACAGCCAAAAGTGTACCAATGTTCAGTTTTTATTAATATTTAATTATATTATAATCTCAATATAAAATATTTTAAATCAGAATTTTAACCATTAATAGACTAGTGTCTGAGCTTTTGAATAGTATATATTTTATTTTATTTGGATGATTATGGATATTAATATAACCATTTTAAGTTAAATTATCCATTGGTACACTTTTGACCCTTTTCAGTATA
>RBNI01006223.1:0-11579 GCA_003990745.1 Jimgerdemannia flammicorona
AAAAAAAAAAAAAAAAAAAAAAAAAGGGACAGCTTTCTGTTCTTCCGACTAAGAAGTGATATTAGTACATTGAGTTAGGAATCGCAGGTTCATTTTCAGGGGACAGGGGGGTTTTTTAAACGCTTTACATAAGGAATTTCATCATCATATAAATGGGAAATATGGAAATACATATATATGCACTGTTTTGAAGATTCTTTGCAATAGAGAATAGGCGTTGGGGATTTTATTTTATTTTTTTGGCCCACATAGCGCTAACCGATATAGCTTCCAATTTGGGCCGTTACTTGCAGATATTCCTCTGAACTTCGTTCCAGGAGCTACACAAACACCCAGGTTACTGTGTCCCCACACGCAAGAATTTGTTCTGGAGCAGTTATTAAACTAAGAGTGGCCTCGCGAAGCCTTCTATCCATTCCGGCAGGCGAGCTGCAGTTGTATCGAAGAGATGTCCGTATCATTTTAATTGGAAGTAGTAATAGATTGTCATGTTTGGCGCGTATTGTACCGGAAAATAAGTGAGGGTAGCAAAAATAAAAATAAAAAATAAAAAAATAAAAACAAGAAAAGCTCAACCATTCCATTGTGGAACACATACAACAGAGCTTTCCGTTAATGGAACTGCGTCTCTCGCTCTCTACGCTTCTGCGCCGCTATCACGTCTAACTGAACCGGAAGCAGAGAATGCTGGGGTGGTTCAATGTGTCACATTGCCATTGGAAAGCGGGTGTCTGGCCATTTTTGCTACTCAAGGAGGAATGGAATACAATGCGGAATTTTTCAGGTGGAGTGGTGAAGTGATCTCGCTGAATTAGTGGACCTTGTTTTAGAACCAGTTAAAATTTTTTTTTTTACCAGCTATCTGATGAGTAACTTCACGTGCGAAGGATTCAATTACTAGTGCAGCAAAAGTTGCTAGTACAATGCCTGCCGCCAGACTTGCTTTGAATATAAGGAGCAATTGAAAGCAATTGATATTATTGGGAAAGCACCGCCTAGCCAGCTAACCGTTTCCGGTGTGATCATGAAGGTTTAGGGACGTTTCATTTTTTTTTTTTGAGTACATTACAAATTCCGTTGTTTAATGTATAGGTGGGGGGGATCAAGTGACAACCGTTTCCATGCAATGAGATATGCCATAGGAGAATATATATAAAACACGATTTAATTGGCATTGTGCTTAAGTTTTATAATGTGCACGGATCTGTGAATGACGTTCGTGGCACAATTGACCTCCCAAATTGAACAAGTTTCCAAAAACTCCACTATTTTCCATCAAATATTTTTACCGATGCATCTATATGTTTCCCAACCTATGGCTTCTATGCACTTTTAAAAATACCGCATGCCAAACCACTCTGTGTTATCAAGTCTCTATGCCATCGAGCTCTATTGTTTCTTTAATAATATTCAGGCTACCTAACGGACGCACTCTAATATAGCAGGTACGAAATTTCTAATTGTGCTCATGTAAGTAGTTATCGCACGCATCTGAATGATGTCGGTGATGAAACGGAACCTGGTTGAGAATGAAAGTGTTTTCTCGGAAGCTTGGTAATCGATGAAAATTGTCTGAGTTTTGTTCAACCAATGCTATGCTGGTCTATTTTGCTATGATTCTGGTTTCGTTCCCACACAATTACCATTCAATGTGTTAAATGGGAAACGGTTTCCCAAAATTAGGGCAACGCTTTCTCCTTCACAGTGTGGACAAGGTCAACTGGTGAATACCAGTATTTTTAGTCATTTCTGTGTATTAATCCAGGTTATCGTGCTCGTATATACAACCACCATTTTGAGACACTCCAAGACGTGTTCCTTAGTATGGTGTACTGAGTTTGAAACAAAGCCACTCCACAGTGCGTTGTAATTCTCATATTCTGCCTTGTCAGAATGCTTGCTGATCAAGGTCTGTTCATATCCAACAATAAATGTAGTGTTATTGTGAGTCGAGGTCAATATTTTCTGTGTCTTTATAAGTGATTCTTTGGTATTTTGGTCAGATTGAAAGTTGACGCGAGGCTCGGCTTGCGCTTGCTGCCATAGGGGATGCTCTTTGTTGTCCGGGAAGTGATCAAGCCACGCTATTACTTGGTTTCAGGTCACGATTTCTTGTATGCTGTAAATGTGACTGAGCGTGCTGCTCCGGATGCGAAGATGGTGTTTGCTCACGTAAAAAGTGAAATAAAAAATGATGCTGGAGGCCGAGATTTCTTGAGTGTATATATATATATATACGCAAGTGACTTGTGTGAACACAAGTGACTTTCTTGTGTGACTTTCTTGTGTGTGTATACACAAAATAAATTTTGAAGCTCATCATTATTGGTATGGCAAAAAAGCCGTGGCCTCGTGTAATAGAGCTAAAGGTCGCCGGAATCATGCGGGTAAAACCCTTTTTCGTAAATCGCACATTCGTTCTCTCCCAATTTGTATACGCAATAAATGTAATTGGTACATCCATCTGTCACCAGCACAGGAATGGATCTATTTTTAAGGTCGGGTCTGGTGCTACACCCATTCAGATGAGATGACTTGTGCTTTCAGAAAGAGGAATATGCCCTGGCTTGTCGCATTTCCAAAAACTTCTGCCCAGCAAAATGATGCTCTACAAGTTGGCGATTCTCGGCGACAATGATGTCGGAAAGACGGCGTTGACAATCCAATTGTGTTTGAATCATTTCGTTGAGACGTACGACCCCAGTATCGAAGACTCGTATCGCAAACAGGTCGTTATTGACGATCAACCCTGCGTGATAGAGGTTCTTGACACTGCCGGCCAGGAAGAGTACACAGCGCTGCGCGACCAATGGATCCACGATGCCGAAGGCTTTCTCATCGTCTACTCCATTTCCTCACGCAGAAGCTTTGAGCGCGTTGAACGGTATCGTAAACAAATATTCCGCGTGAAGAAAGTGGACACGGTTCCGTTGATGCTTGTCGGTAACAATTGCGATAAGGTGACGGAGCGCGAGATTTCGCGGGAGGAAGGGTACAACATGGCGCGCCAGCTCGGGGGCGACTTTGTCGAAACCTCGGCCAAGACCTGTGTCAACGTCGAGTTGGCTTTCTACCGGGTCGTCCGGATGATTAGGGCCAACCGTGAGACCGTGTACGTTTCCCGCACTGACAGGAAAAAGAGGTGCAACATTCAATAATGTCTGCTTGCACAGATGCAGATTATAGGAGAAGGCATCTTGTGTGGTGTGATGCACTCGCCCGAATGTAACCAAATAATATTGACCGCAATAATCAATTTAATCGTATTGGAAATCAACTCTTCGCGTAGCGTGTGCACCATTGTGACCATCGTTGGCATTGTTGTAAAGATTGTTGTCCATTTATACAGAGTCAAAATTTAATTTAAGTGAACGGCGTGAATAGTTTATGCGTAATCTAGAGCACTGGGAAGCTTGGAAAAGTGCGTAACCTCAACAGCCTATGCGTGGGGTCGCCAGATTCGAGTGGACGGGTCGGGTCAGTAATGGCGCCCGCGCCCGCGCCCTCTGGGGTGAGAAGTCGTTGTGCTGTTACAGAGCGCGTTGTATAGCATGAGCCTTGAACTGCTGTTGATGGGTTTGAGGCGCGAGGCGAGGCACACATAAGTGATACATGGTACACAGGTTTTCTTAATACTTCTGACAGATATCACATCTCTTAAATATATCTCTGACATATGTTATGAGATTGGGCCAGTGTTGGTATGTTTTTTGCAGCTTCTCTTCCATATTTATCTATCCTTAGTGGGCCTTTTGATGTTCTTGTCAGATGAGGTCTTCTTGCTCCTTAGTGGTTGCAGAACTTTCTTTTAGATGTGATTCCAGGACATATCTTTCTTCTAGTTCATTGAGTTTAGCAGAAAAGCACATTGACATTATTGTGGACTTTTTCTGCTTTATAGATAATAGCAATTTTGTAATCTTGTAGGATTATAATCTAGCAGACAAGAATTCTAGTAGATTTCTTATAGTGAAATAGCTATTTGAGAGCAGTATGATCAGTTATCAGAGTGAATCTTTTTCTAATAAGATAATGCTTAAACAGAGTAACTACCTATATGACTGTATGATGTTTCAATTTGGTACTGCTATAGTTGACTTACTGCTTATTAGTAGCTTTACTTATATAAGCTATTATATAGTACTACTGATTAGGTTCTTCTTGGGCTAAGACTGCTCTGAGGCTATCTTTAGAGATATCTATATATAAGATAAATGACTTCTGTAAGTTAGATTATATAAGAACTAGTGCTGTAGTCATATGATACTTAAGTTCTTTGAAGGTTAGCTTCTATAGTTAGTTCTATTTATATAGTATTTCTTTCTCAAGTAGAGTTTATATTAGTGTAGTAGTTTTGGTGAAATCTCTGATAAATCTTTTATAGTAAGTACTAGTATCAGAAAGAATAGTACTTTCCTCAGGGTCTTGGATATTGACTAGTTGTTAATTTTCTCAGTTTTCTTTAGATTTGCATAGATGCATTCTTTAGAAATGATAAATATAAGAAATTCAAGTTTCTGCTTTTTAAAGTAATATTTCTTGATATTGAGTCTTAGATGGTTCTTTTTGGTAAATTAGAAGAACTCATCTAGTATCTCATAATTAGTCTAAGAGATTATCAATTCTAGGTAAGAGATAGGTATCTTTTTTTATCACTAAGTTGAGTTTTTTGTAATCTACATAGATTCTCTATCTTTCTTTCTTAAGTATAATAAGTAAAGGGCTAACTCAGGGACTTAGAGGATCAGATAACTCTATTGTTCAAAAGTTTCTAAATATATTCTTTCTTGAATATCTTAGGTGGTAGAGTATTATATAAGATTTCTATTAAATAGATATTGTATTTTCTGTTTTTATATTGTTGAGATATAATGAGTTATATAGCAGATTATAATATTATATAGTAAAGATGTTCTGATATTTATAAAAGAGGTTAACTAATTATTATTATTGCTGAGATGTCAGTTTTTTCCCAATATTAGTAGAAGGTTTTACTTTCTCTTAGATTACAAAGAGGTCTTTATTTTCTTTTGAAACTTTTTGCTATTTCTTGATAAGATTAGTTCATAGAATTCTCTATATATTCAATTGAGATAAGATAACAGATAGTTTATAATAGTTCTTTTAACAGAATGAGGCTATCTCAGTTTTGGTTAATTGCTAAGAATGTATAAAGTTTATCTTATCAGAAAATATATATTCTTCTATATCTAGATTTCTGAGATCTTTATTTAGTTTAAAGAAGAGATTTCTGATATCTAATAGTATAAAGATTTTGAAGATAGTCTATTCTCTTGATTTTAGAATGAGGTTCTTATAGAGTTTAACTAATTAGTAATATATATATTAGAGTGTATTTTTTTTAAAGTAGTTGACTTGAAGGAGATATATCTCTATTTTGTCTGAACTTCCAAATTCTTTAGTTTGTCTTATGCCTTGAGTTAGTTCAAGAACCTCTTGTAGTTGGAGTATCTTGATCTTCATGAAGACTGCTTGAGAGACTTTTTTTTCTTAGTAAATTTGAATCAATTCAGTACTGCTATTCTTTAAGATGACCTTGATTTTGTCTATATATTCAGGGTCTATTATTCCTTCTTCTATATAGTAACTTCTTATTTTATAAGTCCAGATCTCAAGATCAGTTGAATGGTATAGAAAGTTCTATATTGAGAAGTACTATACTTTTGAGTCTAATAGTTTCATCTTGGAGACTATGAGGATCATAGTTTATATCTTCTTTATGGGTTTTTGTTAGAGGTCTGACTTTAGAGTATAGTAAGCTATACTGTATAATGTCTTCACTAAGTGTAGATTGTCCTTAGACTGAGACTTCTGTAGTTGTAAGTCTCTATACTCTGATGTTGAGATATAGCTATAAAGAGGTCTCAGATATAGTTAATTTCTTTTTTTTCAGTAGGATCTCAGGCTTCTATAAAGTTGATAGTATCCTCTATCTATTTTTAGCAAGTTGTATGTCTAATAATAGCTAGAATATTATCTCATAGATTATAGATCTTGAGGGTCCTTTTTATAAATTTCTTGGCTAGATCTTTTTAAATTCTGATTCTGTCATTTCCCCTCTCAAGTATATATACTATGATATCTTAGCTGAGATGTATCTTCTCATATTGATAGGTTTGATAGCTTGGGTGCTTTCTATAATAATAGTATTCTATTTAGTACTCCTAAATAAATTAAATCAATTTAAATTGAATCAAATTGAGAGTTATTTGAATTAAATTAAATTGGAGATTTTCAATTCAAATAGAGTTCAAATTAAATTGAATTTGAATTAAATTGAGAGTCTGATTAGAACTCTATTTTTCAAAATATAATAACTCAATAAAAACATATCTAT
The DNA here is from genome assembly GCA_003990745.1 of Jimgerdemannia flammicorona. Classification (NCBI taxonomy): domain Eukaryota; kingdom Fungi; phylum Mucoromycota; class Endogonomycetes; order Endogonales; family Endogonaceae; genus Jimgerdemannia; species Jimgerdemannia flammicorona. Next base: position 6,359 of record RBNI01006223.1, read on the forward strand.
ATTTAATAATCTTTAGCTTATTAGATTTCTCTTATATATATAGAGAAATCTAACAAGCTAAAGATCATTAAAATTTAAAATTTTTCTATCAAATTATTATATTTCAAAAAATAGAGTTTGAATCAAATCTGAAATCAAATTGGACCTTTGATTCAATTTATTGAGAGCACTAATTCTATTACTAAGAAGTACTGTTTTTGATTATCAACTTGCTGTCTTAGAAATTGGTAACTATCTTTATTATAGATAGAGAGAAGGGTGACTAGGAGATGTACTTCTCTATAAATAAAGTGGTCTCTTCTATAGGATCATTTTTTCAGTATTGTAATTATTTCTTAAAATATAATAATCTGTATAATAGTTACTGAAGATGCTTATTTGGAGAATCTTTGTCTTTCTTATTAATTTAATAAGTAGTACTAATAGTAGTAATTTTAGAGAGAGCAAAAGATTATTTGATACTTACATCTTCTTAACTGAAAAGCTTTTTCCAGATTTTTTTCTTATCTTAGAACAATGGTAACTATATTTAGTCCTTCTTTAATATTCCAGAGATTATTATTTTCTAGTAGTATCCAGTAAGAGTCATCTTAAGAGATTACTTCAGAGAGTTCTTCTGGTTTAGAGATCTCTTTATTAGCCATTTCTTATTCCCAGATTGCTTGTACTTCTGTAGCTACAGTTATAAGATCAGGTGTCTTTAGTAAGTGATTGTACTTTTTCTTTTATTTTTATATCTAAGTATACTATACTAGAGGAGTTCTTTATTCTAATGATCTTAGAGGAGTGTTCAGAATATTTGTATCTTTTGAGACAAGTGGGGCATTCTTTGGTTTGCCTAATAATGATACTAATTATAATAAGAATGGTATCTTGTATCTATATATTAACTTCTGATCTATTATCTACTAGATTAATTCATGAGTGAAGTCTGAGATCATTTTTATCTTTATATTCTTCTTCTTTATCTATAGTAGATTCTTTACTACTGATATATTCTTCTTAGATAGTGACTTTCTTCTTTTTAGATTACTTATAACTAGTTACTTTATTTCATACTTCTTTCTCTATAGTCAAATTTGAGTATCTATTGGTTAATATCAATAACTATATTCATTTCTTTTATCTAATTAGTACTGAGGATTATTTTATAGATAATAACTTTAGTAATAATAGCCTCTAGAATAGAGAACTGGATGTATCCCAGAGTAATAGTAATATTTTGCACTTCTACTAAGAATTAAGCTCAAGCTCCATCTGCTATTATAATACTAAGGTTAAATAATCTATCAATAAACTACTGGAGGGTGTCTAGGAATCTTTTTATAATGATATAGATAGCTACTCCTATATTAATAAGAATTTTTGCCTTCTGTCATCTAATATCTCTATCTAGATATATACTAATACATCTTTCTATAGCCTAAATAATAGTTGGTATAGATTCTCATTATAGGTTCAGAACTTGGCCTATACTAGATCTGGTGATCCTTAGTAGTTTTTTTTTCAAACTTCTATAGATATCAGCTATAAGAATTATAAGAAACTTCTATTTTAGCTTTCTGAATCTTCTTTCATACTTTATTATAGATAACTCAGAGCATGATTCTTGAAATATACTTCTTTTTGAGTTTCAGAGTTATTGGCTCTTATTTCTCTTATTCTATTTCTTTATCTTTAGATTCTGACAGTTGTTTATTAGCTTTAAGAGTAAATGGTAAAGAGAAGTATCAATCTGATCTCTAACTTTCTCTTTTTGAATAATTCTTCTTTTTGATCTTCTAACTGGTCTGTCTTTATTTATCTTTCTTTTCTCTATATAATAGACTGTTCTCTTAGAGACAACCTTAGTTGAGTATAAGTCCAAGTTATTATAGTCTTCACTGTCAATTCTCTCATAGTCTTCTATAGAATAGGCTTCAGTCTTCTTGTACTAAGTTGTATTCTTTCAGTTTGGTAGTTCTGGGTCCCTTCAGTCACCTCTTCTATTATCATATTTTGTAATATACATAGTGTTCAAACTGTCCATAATTAAAGCATTGAACTTGAGTCCTATTCCAGAGTAAGTAGCTTCTTCTTATCTTAGTAAATAACTCCTGTTATCTCAAGAATAGCTCTAATATTCATATATAGTGATTTTTTTTATTTGTTTAATTAATTGATCTAGTTTAGAGCTAAGGTCTAAGATTTAATTCTTATCTTTCTTCTATTCTTTTATAAATTCCTTTTCTCTTACATTTCTTTAGAGAATTCCTTAGAGAGTCTTGACAAAGAGATTCTCTTTGTCTTTCTTCTTATTATCATTCCAAGTAGTTTTTTGCTTAATATTAAAGTACCTTGGACTGTATCTACTTATTTATTAGACTTCTTGATACTAAGTACAGATTGAGCCATATTTGGGGGAATTCTATTTATAAAATTCATTAGACTAATGATGTCTTAGTTAGTAGCACTGAACTCAGCAGTATGTATTCTCTTCTGAATTCTTATAAAGAATACTCATAGAGATTATCCAATATTATCATTATATTTATAATGAATTCTTAGACTTATAGTGAGTTTCTGTTTCTATATACTTCTTGATGAGTCAGTGAGAGATAGCTTCATACTGGTCTGTATAGTAGTTTGCAGTAGCTATAGCTTGTTTTAGATCAGAGTTCAGATTATTTAAATATTCTGATAAAGATTCTTTAGCTAATTCTCTCAACTATGTCTTGAAAACAGTAATTTGTTTTCTAAGAATAAGGTTTTTTAAGGCTACAATTCCTTCAAGAGTATCTAGAAATTCTCTTGGATCTTCTTCTAGATATCCTATAAATATAGATAATAGTGCTACTATTTTATTATCACTATCTTCTATTTTTAAATCTATTTTAGTTATTATTTATATAAGTTTACTAAGTTTAATTAAGCTACTGAGAGTTGAAGAGTATGTGCTTGAACTTTGAAATACTGAGACACTTTGATATTCTTAACAATGCTAAGCTTAGAGGGTCTACTGGTCTAGGCAGGAATAAAATAGATAGAACTTCTAGAGAGAATCAGAATTAGGTAATATGATCTTTAAGTTCTTATATAAGTTTATCTAAGTTTTAGATGAGATTGTCTGATTGGTCTGGCTGGATCAGGTCTCTTGATAATAAATCTATTAGTACTTCAGATATACTTATAAGCTGTAATCTCAGTAACTTAACTAGTAATAATGAAGTATTTTATACTATACTGACTTCTGATTGAGATCCTTCTAATGGTAAATAGTTAGTAAGTCTTGAGATAATTACTTTCCTTCTTATCCAAATGCTGCTGATAATTCATTCTTCTATAGTGACAGAGATTAGTACTATATCAAATATATCTAGTTTGACTATTGAGTTCTTATGAGCTAAAAAGTTATATAGATTTTGAAAATTTTCTCAGCTGAGCCCCCAATGTAATATATATATCTGGCTCAATAGAGACAAATTATAAGATTGAAGTAGCTATATAGATTGGCTTGAGCTCCTAGTTACTTTGTTAAAAAGTAACAAAATATTTGATTGATTTCTTAAAGCACAATTTCTCTTATTTATATAATATAGATGATTTTAATAAGTTTCTTATTAGGCAACATATGTAGGTTTAGCATAACACAACAACTTTTTAAATAGTGCAGATTCTCTCTTAACTCAGCAAAGTTATATCAAATGACTGCTCTATTTGCATGAGCAAGTTCACTATAAAGATAAATCTATTAGACTAACTTTGGTATATATTAAGAGGTTTCTCTAGCTGACAGTCTTCTTTAAAGTACTTCAGACTTAATCTGGTAAGTAAACCAAAATCAGCAGACTTCTTCTTTGTATTGAAATATAGACCAGAGTGAAATTGAACAAAGCTTACAATCTCCTGAATAGTGACTTTAGAATAGATATTTCTCTTAAATATTATAATACTTTTTCTTTAGGATCAAGTAGCTCTTGGCAGACATATCTCTTGATATATATTATGTAGACTTATCTTTTGCTTTTGAACTTTTTGGACTGAGGTTTATTCACTTAAATCTCTGAAGTATTTTATACAAGTGTGGTTGCTATCTGACTGCTATCTGGGTAAATATGCAGTAAGGCTAATTTAGGAAAGGTGTGACCACTTGTTCCTCTGTAGAATGGGTGTTTCACTTAAGATGAGTGTTTCAGTTGGAACAGGTGTTCTAGTTGGAATGAGTGTTCTAGCTGAGATGAAATCAATATATCTGATTTGGTATATCTGGTTATTTATACAAATTGGTAGCACATGTGGGTAACTATGTGGGGTAACTATGCTATATGTTCTATGTACATCATCTGGCTATACTATAGTGTTCGCTCATCACAGTATCATTGGCACATTCCAGAACAATTGTCATGAGCTTTGGGAGGAGAGGGAAAGCTGCTGCCCGGTAAATGTCCACCACGATATTGGTGGTGTTGCCGATCGATTCGGTGTAGATGAAGCTGAGCTCTACCAAGTTGATGACGTGGAGGACAATTCGCTGGGAGATGCTCACTTGCATGTTTCCGTACAGCATTACCTTAAAGACGGGACGGGACACCTTTGGAATCATATGATGCTAAAGAATAGGGGATGAATTTTTAAATACTGTGAGATGCAATCAAGAAACTTTCAAATAGACCTGGCAGCTAGCACAGCATGGCAAGCGCCAAGTTTGACGCCATCAGCACAGATAATAGTACATCATGATAGGCTGTGTCGTTCCATATGGAGGCGATGTCATCCTTGAGGCTAATACCACCGTTGGATTATTCGTTTATGGGTAGTGTTTGGTTGTTTTATTATGGCTTTGTTGGGTTGCGGATATAAGGTACGTTGACGAGTAGCGCAGTGATTTGTGACTCCACTTCATGGTAAGACACATATATATGTATGTGCCATCTGTTATCGGAAAAAATCGAGTCGGATTCTAGTATTCAACCCCCCTCACAAATAAATAAATAAATAAATAAATTGGTTGTGCTATCCATGGAAATAAATAAAATAAAATAAAACATCGATATCCCACCTGTCTATCCAAACAATCAATGTCTTGCGTGCAGCCTCGACGAAATTTATTTTGACGCATCCTAGGACCGTAATATTGAGCTTACAGCTGGTAGCGTGGGCCTGCCTGGGGTTGGGTTGTGATTATTAAAATTTCATATTTCAAATTATCTTTTCTTTTTTTTTTTTTTTTTTTTTCGAAGTT
>RBNI01006224.1:0-11579 GCA_003990745.1 Jimgerdemannia flammicorona
CTACATTAGCCCAAAGGAGTATAGTAAGCTAACTGTATTTATTATTATTTAAGTTATCTCTACTACTATTTGATTAAAGTATATATTCTACTATATTATATATTCTATTCAGATATATAGAGAGCTATTATAAAGTATTGGATACTATACTTCTTCAAGAAGTCTCTAAAGGCTTTGTTGATATATTTCTTGCTATTATCTAAGTATAGAGTCTATATCTTATATCTTATTTCATTTTTTATAGTTGTTTTGAATTTTTTGAATTTTTCAAATATCTCATTCTTTATCATAAAAAATATATATAGGCTTGTAAGTATAATCATCAATGAAGATGATAAAGTATCTCTTCTCAGAGTATATTGAAATTTATATAGGATCACAGATATATACATATATATATATATTATATTGAGAATATCAGTTACTTACTTTATCTATTTTTAAAAAGATTACTGAGAAGCCTTATTTGTTATATATCTTTTATAAAAACTAAAATCTAGTAGTATATAGTTTAGTAATCTATATATAGATTTACTTCTTATTATCTATTTTAAGCTCATCTTACTTATATATTCTAAGTATTCATACTATATATACTAGATATTAGTTACTATTATAGAATATATAGATGCTATACTATTTAGTATACTATTAATGTAAGAGGGTTGCTTTTTAGGGTAACTATTACATAGTTCTGAAAGGGTTTTTCAGAAGTTCTGGATATTCTGGAAGACTGTTTTCTTATAGTCAAGATCAATTTCATATGGAGTACATCCTCTATACTTATTGATTTCTAGATCGGGTTGACGTCTCAACCAAAGTCCTTTTTCAGACTTGTTCTGGATATTCAGGATTTTCCGTATTTCAGGAAGTTCAAGAAACTAAGACCAGCTTAGTTGAATTGGCGTATTGCTGCAGACAATACCCAATTAGGAAGTTACGTGACAGGGTTAGAAGTGGGACCTAACGGGGAGCAGATTTACTTAAGAGTGGTTTGTGGGTTATTAAATAGGTTTATTTGCTATTCATGATATTACTATACTAGAAGTAGTTGTGTGAAGGGATATTGTGGAGAAGTGCTCAGGAGTTGTGTTCGGATTATTCAAGCCTGTTCAAGTCTGAGATTCTGAGGTCTGGGAGAGGGGGTATTTATACTAGTGAGGGGCTATCTGGACTATGCTAGATATGAATGTAGCACTAAGTGCCTTGCTGAGTTAGTTTACAGTCATGTCGTATAAGGCTAATCTAACTATACTATGACTGCTAATCTATTTATAGGTTTACATGCTGTCTGGGTAGTCTTTGATGACATCACCATCGATGACATTATCTCTATGAAGTAGTCATCTAGGAAGAGTGGTTCGTGGATTACTTCACCTTGTTTGCTGAGGTAATAATACATTGGGACTTTATCTCTATCTCACAGGATAGCATTGTCTGTCTCATATGCTGGATAAGGTGTTGGTGGGTGAAGGAGGGGTGCATTGTCTTCGCTTTCATCAGATTCACTGTCTGTGTACCTTCTATAGGTTACAGCACTATGAGTCATGGGGTTGTAGTAAGCTGGCAGCTGTGGTTCATATCACTCATACTCAGGTGGTGGAGTTGTTGGTTCGATCTCAAGGGTTGTCTGGAGGTACAGGTTGTGTTCTCTGGTCTCTTCATTGTAGTTGAAGTAATCGGGGGTGAATGCAGGTTAGTATTTGTGCCAGTGATCATTGTCCCAATAAGTCTTGTATGTGGTTATGAACTATTGTAAGTTCATCAGCAAGGTTGGCAGTGTGATCAGGGTTGGTAGAGATCCTTGGCTTGAGGTCATGTCGGTGTCAGAGGGATCATTGTCTTCTGCTTTATCTTTGTCGAAGTTGATTATATCGTAGACATTCTTCATAGTGTATCCAACTTGGGGCATTTGCAGAATGTGGTCATCAGGGTGCGGGAAGGTTCTGTCGGTAGTTTGAACATATTCGAGATACTTGTGGTTGAGTTCTTGTATCATGTCATTGATTTAACCATAGAACAGGGTAGCAACCATTTCGCTAGTAGTAACTTGAAGGCGGGAAATAAAGGTGCTGTACTCATAGAAGAGTTCTCGGTGTTTACGGGTGATGAGCTTCTGGTGTTGAGACATCTGGGTAATGTCTATATCATAGTAGTGTTCGACTATGTCTTCCAGGAGGCGGCTGATCTGGTAGTAGCTTGAGATTTGTCTGATCTGGTGGGCCTCGTTAAGCATGTTTAGGGCATTCCATCGGGCTTCCACAAAGTAGAGGGGTGCTAGGCTATGGATATTCATGAGGGGCAGAGGGGGTGTGGCTCGATTGATAATGGCATTCCAAATGTCAGCACGGATGCAGTTGTAGATCTCGGTGGTCATGTTTGTGTGTTTGGAAGTTGTGGTTATTATTTGTTTTGGTTCTCTGTTTCGACGCATCTCAGGGCTCAGTATATATGCATCTGTTCTTGATTGGTAAGATTTCATTTATGTGAACCTTGTATTCCGTGACTTCGTATTGACTCTGCTTTGTGTGCTGTGACTTCTGTTTGACTCAGCTTCATGATCGCATAGGTGATTTTCTAGATTTGTTCAGGGTTGTGTGTGATTTCAGTGGCTTGTTAAGAGGGTGATATGTGATTTCTGTGGCTTGGAGGTTGTGCACTTACAACTCTCCCCTTCTTAGCTTTCAATGTCCTCGTCAGGGCCTTCTAATTTTGTTCTAGTGTTGTTACACCATTTAGGAGGTCAAAAGTCTGGTAAAGTCCATTTTTTCAGAAAGTGGCATGCTCGTAGTACAGTTGCCTAACATGTTGGATTCATACATTAAAGGGTCGTGTGTTCAATGCCGTGTGCCAGAAGTGATTCTGACGTCATTCACTACTGGAGAATTTCCTCTAAGAAATCTTCTTAAATGTCTATGCCTCATTTCCCACCAGTGGTACAGGGAGAATAGGCTTGCTTTCAGTTTTGCTATTTTTCCAGAGGGTCAGTATTCTTTTGTTCTGTCTTGCTGAGTTCTTGATTAGGTTCGTGATAATTATAATATTCGGAAGGGTAATATATGTTATGTACTGATAGGTGCAGAGGTATTTAGAGTTCAGTTGTTTAAGGAATCGTATTCCTGAACTAAGTCAGTAGCATTCTGGAGATTGGTCTTGGGTTCCCATGTTGCATCGTGGATCGGATAACCTTTCCATTTAATGAGGTACTCAGGGGAGGATTTGTTCAACTTTGTATTCTTCCTGGTCATTAATAATGATAGGTGTAGGTGGTTTTGTAGTTCGGTTCGGGAATAGTTCATCATCATTGTCATTGTATCGTTTGAGATGTTGGACATTGAAGACTGGGTGAATCTTAATGGTATCTGGTAGCGCCAATTTGTAGGAGGTCAGAGAGACTTGTGTAATGACTTCAAATGGTCCAATGAACTTGCTGTTCAGCTTTGTAGATGGTCTGTGCTTGAGGTTGTCAATGCGGTATCCTCGAATGTCTAATAGAACTTTTTCTCCAATATTGAAGATTTCTTCTCGGCGATGTTGGTTAATATACTGTGACTGTTGTTCTTGAGCTCACGATAAATTCTCAATTGCAATCTGGCTTAGATTATGCATTCGGAGTAAGAATTCTTCAACAGCTTCGACTGTAGAGGGTTCTTCAGTAGTTCAGATGAGTGTCAGAGGAGTGTTTGGGTTTTGTCCAGTGTTGGCAAAGAATGGAGTCATTCCAAGAGAGGCTTGCTTGCTGTTGTTATAGGCAAACTCAACTGCAGTGAGGTGTTCATGCCAATCATCTTGTTGTAGGAGACATAGTTTCTTAGCATTTGTTCCAGAGTTCGGTTCATTCTTTCAGTTTGGCCATCAGTTTCAGGGTGAAAGGCTGTAGATAGTGCAAGTTTTGTTCCAAGGTATGCATGGAGGGCTTTCCAAAAATGGCTGGTGAATTTTGGGTCTCGGTCACTAATAATGATCTTAGGAAGACCATGATAGCAGAAGATATTGTCAAACAAGAGTGTGGCTATGTCTGGTGCTGTTGCATTAGTGGTGGTTGGTACGAAGTGAGCTTGTTTGCTGAGATAGTCCACAAAGACAACAATTGTATCTTTCCCATTCTTGGTTCGGGGTAGTTATACAATGAAGTCCATAGAGACTTATTCCCAATTAGTGGATAGTACTGGGATAGGGTAGAGTAGGCCAGGTTTTGCTAGTGTTGAGGACTTGTTCCGTTGGCAGGCATCACAGGAAGTGATGTAGGTTTTGAGCTGATCTGCCATACGAGATCAATAGAAGTTTTGGAAGATAACTTCATAGCATTTATCAAATCCTAAGTGTCCAGCTGTAGGGGCATCATGATATTTGAATAGGATAGTCCTTCAGAGGTCTCGGTTGTTTGGAATGTACAATCTGTCCTTGTAGTAGATAGTATTGTCCTTGAGTTGGTATTGATTGTACTGGGTATGCTTGTCAGCGTCATCACTGTTCAGGATTTCTCGGAGTGCTTGAGCTTCCTTATTATCAGCACATACTGTGATAATTTGTTCCATGATGGAGTTTGTAACCAGGGTGAGAGTTTGGATAACTTCTTCAATGGGTGGTCTGGAGATTGTATCGGCAACAATATTTTCCTTGCCGGGGTGGTATTGGATTTTGTAGTCAAAGTTGATAAGGACTTTCATCCATCTGGCTTGCTTTCGAGACAGAGTAGCCTGGGTCTTGATGTTGACTAATAACTTGTGGTCAGTCAATATAGTGAAGTGTGCTCCTTCTAGGTATGGTTGCCATTTGATCAGAGTGTCTACAATGGCTAACATTTCCTTCTCGTAAGTTGCATAGTTGATTTCGGCATCATTGAACTTGCGGGAGTGATAGGCCACAGGGTGTCCTTCTTGCATGAGTACTGCTCCAAGAGCTAGGTCAGAGGCATCGGTGGTAACTTCGTATGGTAGGGCAGGATTTGCCGCTTGAAGTACTGGAGTGGTTATCAAGGCATCTTTCAGTGCTTGGAAGGCAGTATCTTGTTCGGGTCCCCAATTTGCAAGATTGTTGAAGTCTTTCTCTTGTTTCATGGTCCAGGGCTGTTCTTCTTTCTTGCTATGCTTGGTCATTTGGGTAAGGGCAGTGGCAATTTTGGTGAAGTTGGCAACAAATTATCTGTAATAGTTCGCTAGTCCCAGGAATGACTGGAGGTCTTTCAGCTTCTTGGGTCTGGGCCAATCTTTGATTGTGGAGATTTTGCTGGGGTCCACTTTGATTCCATTTGGCATGACAATGTGTCCAAGGAATTGGATTTCTTTCAGGAGAAATTCGCACTTGCTGAGTTTTGCGAAGAGTCTGTTCTCTCAGAGTTTCAGTAGTACTAGTTCAAGGTGTTCGAGATGTTCCTCCAGTGTTTTGCTGAAGACTAGAATATCATCAATGTAGACAACAACAAATTTGTCCAAGTATGGGTGCAGGATGGTATTCATCAGTGTCTGGAAGGTTGCAGGAGTATTAGTTAAGCCAAAGGGCATAATGAGGAATTCGAAATGTCCATAGTGGGTTCGGAAGGCTGTCTTGTAGATGTCTTCTTCTTTCATAGCAATTTGCCAGTAACCATTTCATAGGTCAAAGGAGCTCATGAATTGTGGGTTGGTAAGCCTATCGAATATTTCATCGATTCTGGGTAGTGGGCAACAGTTCTTGATGGTCTGTTCATTGAGGTCGCAGTAATCAATGCACATTCGCAGGTCTCCTCCTTTCTTGACAACAAAGAGGACTGGTGCACCATAGGGTGATACACTGGGTCTGATGAATCCTTGTTCTAGAAGTTCGTTAATTTCTTTCTTGAGTGCATCGATTTCTCTCAGAGACATGTGGTAGATTGACTTGAAGGCTGGCTTGGCATCTGGAATAGTCTTGATGGCATGGTTCACTGCTCATTTGGGAGGTAGGCCTTTTGGGAGTTTCTTTGGGAATATGTCTTGGAATTTCTGGAATAGTGGTCTGACATGGCTGTCAACTTTGGAAAAGTCTTCTTCAGAGTTTTTGGGTTCTCCTTTGGATGGATGGATGGAGATAACAAAGAGAGGGCATTTCTTGGCCAATTTCTTGAGTTGTAGCTTATTGATGTGGGTGATCTTTGGTCCAGAGTCACTAGAGTTGAGTGGGTCCTTTTCGCCTTGCAGTTTGAAGTTGTGGCATCCTTTCTTGATAGTCAGAGAATGGTTTACCCAATCGATCATAGGGTTCTCTTGTTTTAACCATGGAGTTCCAAGGATGATTTCGTTGTCAGGGAGTGGTACAATTTGAAGGGTAACATATACTCGATAGTCACCAATTCGGAAGGGTAGGTTGCGGACTTCCTTGCTAATAACATGTGAGATTCCATCAGCTGTGGCAACTGCTTGAGTTTGTTGTACCGGAGAGGTGAAGACCTTGAGTCTATTGGCTGTTTCTTCGTTGATGAAGTTGCCTGAGGCACTACTGTCTATCATGATCTTGATAGGTACTCAGTTGACAAAAGCTTTAAGTATAAGCAGTTTGTCTGATCCAATGATAGTGATTTCGGTTGTAGGAGTTTTCCTTCTGTTGGTTCTTCTTTGAGCCAGTTTGTTGACACAAGAGAAGCAATCATCAATCATTTGGGAAGAGTACATTCCAATGCCATAGGGACATTGGCCACTTGGTACATATCCATCTTCGATTTTCTTATAGAATTGTTCTTCTTTGTTCATAGTAGGTTGGACTGGGGCCTTGTTTGATGAGCCAAATCCTTTGGATCCTCTGATGGTGGGTAGTAGTTCCGGGACTTCCTTGACTGTCAGGGTTGACTCGATTTTTTCGAATAGGATCTGGGCAATACAGAATCCAATGGGAATCTTGAAGGGTGTCCAACTGTAGTTTCGGATGAGGACAATAATTTTGCCTGTGTAATCTTCATCAATAACTCCTCCTTCTACTGAGAGTCCTTTCAATGCTAGGCTGCTGCGACAGCATATTCTTCCAATATGTCCTTCAGGGATTTGGATGCTGATTCCTGTGTAGACTTGTTTGACTTCTCGGTTAGAGACTGTAGCTTCTTTGGCTGCATACAGGTCATATCCAGCTGCTTTTTGACTTCCTTTGGTTGGGGCCTTAGCAGTTTGTCTTAACTTGACAAAGTCTAGTGTTCTGGTGGTCAGATTGTTGAGGTGGTGCAGAGTGGTAACAGTTGCTCGTATTGCTGTTCGGGGTTTTCAGTTAGGGCAGGCACTGGCCATGTGTCCTATCTTTTGGCAATAGAAGCATGCTCCGCTTCTTCTAAGTTCATTTCTTTCACCTTCAGTGAGTTTCTTGAAGGTACTCGGCTGGGTGGGTTCATGATTTCTGGGTGTCTATGAAGTGGATGATGAGGGAGCTTGGGAGACTTTATGCTTGGGTTCTTCTTTCTTGGTCCAAGTCTTTTCCTTGTTGTTGAATTGTCTTCAGGGCAGAATGGGTCCAGCTGTTAGGATCCGCTTGACCATAGTCTTGATCCTTGCCAGGCATTATTGTTGGTGATCACAACCAACTGGGCATCCTTGTTCTCTGATTTTTCTAGTAAGCCATTCAGACAGAGCATCGAATGAATGATCTGCTCTTGTACCATTTCGTGCTTTGTCGTTGCCAATATATCCTAGGCCAACAGTGTTCAGGAGTGACTTGAGTTTTGTACAGAAGGTTTTGAATTCCTTCTTGCCATGTACATCGAATTTGAGGTTATGGAGTTTTACTTGGGATTCAGCGATCATGGTTTCGCTGCAATATTGAGCAATCATGAGTTGTTTAAGTCCAGGGGCTGCAGGATGGTCTCCATATCCTGGGGCATTATTTGCTGCATTCTGAGCAACTACTACAGGTCAGGTGTCCCATGTGAGGGGTTTTTCAGGAAGGGTTCACCACCATTCTTCGGCAGGTCCTTGGAAGAATATAACAACTTGGTGTACATAGGCTGTAGTGGTAGCAAAGAGTTGTTCCAGAGTGTGGTCTTGATTGTTTGTCAGAACTCGGTCAGTGACTTGCTCATTGGTCCATTGATTGGCTTTGAAGTTGGTATTCACTATACTAATGAAGCTTTGGACTTCTTGTGCAGTACCATTGAAGGTAGGTAGACTCAGATTTTTTATAGGTCAGGTCTGTTCAGCTAAGGCAGTAATGGTTGCTACCATTATGGCTACCTGGGCTGTGAGGTCTAGAATCTGTTGGTTTGCCATGTTGTTTACGGGAGGTAGTTGAACTACTGGTAGTGGTGTTACTGGTACTACTTGAGGTACTGGTGCAGAGTGTGATGGGGTTCTTTGAGTCTGTGTAAGTTGCTGGAGTAATAGTTGTGGGTCTGGAGTAAGGGCTTGATAAATGGCTGTCTGTTGCTGTGTAGGTGTATTCTGTCCTGATGGAGATACTTCTCCTTCGGTGGTGTATCTGGGATTGAATTCACTGAGATACTCCTCCTTCTCTTGGGTTTGGTCTCCATGTACTTGGGTTTGCTCGGTATCAAAGTAGACAGAATCAGTTGTATATCTGATTTCAGATGGACTTAATTCAAAGTCAAGTTCTGGTTCGGTATTAGTTTTGGATTCAGGTAGGGCTGTAGCAGGGCCTGCTTCAGGTTCGGGATCAGGTAGTTGATGAAGAGTTTCTCTTGCTTCTTCCTTAAGAATATGGCGGGCCTTGCTGTTCTGGAATCGGTAGTATAACGTGGTCTTGGTCCTGGTATGGTGAAAGTCGGTAGAGTTGAGCCACTTGGCTACAGAGGCTTGGGCTTCATGAGGAACTAAGGCTAGAAAGACTGCTGCTGGTTATCCTAGGTCGCTCAGATTTGTAGAGCTGACAAAACTCTTATTGAGAAGAGTAAAGAAGGCTTCTATAAGACCTTCTTTGTCTTGACTTGCTGGGTGTAGTGCAAGGAGTTTGACAAATAAGTATTCACCTATTTGCTGGTTTAATCAGAGTACTTCTTTCTTTGAATGAAGTTTATCCCACTTGTTGCAGGTGTGGAGGTCAAATTGTCTTTGTACGTCAGGTTCAATTCTCTCCAGATTGTCAGATGGTTCACGATAAATTCCAGATCAGAGGTTGGGCTTTATACCAACTTGTAGGAATTCACAGAAGGGTTTGTAGCGGGGTGAGGAAGCATCTTGAAGTGGAATTGGATTGTAAACCGCTGCTACCAAGTTGTAAGAGGGTTGCTTTTTAGGGTAATCATTACATAGTTCTGGAAGGGTTTTTTGGAAGTTCTGGATATTCTGAAAGATCATTTTCTTATGGTCAAGATCAATTTCATATGGAGTACATCCTCTACGCTTATTGATTTCTAGATCAGGTTGATGTCTCAATCAAAGTCCTTTTTCGGACTTGTTCTGGATATTCAGGATTTTCCGTATTTCAGGAAGTTCAAGAAACTAAGACCAGCTTAGTTGAATTGGCGTATCGCTGCAGACAATACCCAATTAGGAAGTTTCGTGACGGGGTTAGGAGTGGGACCTAACGGGGAGCAGATTTACTTAAGAGTGGTTTGTGGGTTATTAAATAGGTTTATTTGCTATTCATGATATTACTATACTAGAAGTAGTTGTATAAAGGGATATTATGGAGAAGTGCTCAGGAGTTGTGTTCGGATTATTCAAGCCTATTCAAGTCTGAGATTCTGAGGTCTGGGGGAGGGGGTATTTATACTAGTGAGGAGCTATCTGGACTATGCTAGATATGGATGTAGTACTAAGTGCCTTGCTGAGTCGGAATATAGTCACGTAGTACAAGTGTGATCTGACATGTCAAGGGATCATCTGACTGCTGAGTCAGTTCACAGTCATGTCATACAAGGCTAATCTAACTATACTATGACTGCTAATCTATTTATAGGTTTACATGCTGTCTGGGTAGTCTTCGATGATATCACCGTCGATGATATTATCTCTGATGAAGTAGTTGTCTAGGAAGAGTGGTTCACGGATTACTTCTCTTTGTTCGCTGAGATAATAATACATTGGAACTTCATCTCCATCCCACAGGATAGCATTGTCTGTCTCATATGCTGGATAAGGTATTGGTGGGCGAAGGAGGGGTACATTGTCTTTGCTTTCATCGGATTCACTGTCTGCGTACCTTCTATAAGTTACAGCACTATGAGTTGCGGGGTTGTAGTAAGCTGGCAGCTGTGGTTCATATCGCTCATACTCAGGTGGTAGAGTTATTGATTCGATCTCGAGGGTTGTCTGGAGGTACAGGTTGTGTTCTCTGGTCTCTTCATTATAGTTGAAGTAATCGGGGGTGAATGCAGGTTGGTATTCGTGCCAGTGATCATTGTCTCAATAAGTCTTGTATGTAGTTATGAACTATTGTAAGTTCATCGGCAAGGTTGGCGATGTGATCAGGGTTGGTAGAGATCCTTGGCTTGAGGTCATGTCAGCGCCAGAGGGATCATTGTCTTCTGCTTCATCTTCGTCAAAGTTGATTATATCATAGCATCCTTCATAGCATATCCAACTTGGGGCATTTGCAGAATGTGGTCATCGGGGTGCGGGAAGGTTCTGTCGGTAGTTTGAACATATTCGAGATACTTGTAGTTGAGTTCTTGTATCATGTCATTGATTTGACCATAGGACAGGGTAGCAACCATTTCACTGGTAGTAACTCAGAGGCGGGGAATAAAGGTGCTGTACTCATAGAAGAGTTCTCAGTGTTTGTGGGCGATGAGCTTTTGGTGTTGAGACATCTGGGTAATATCTATATCATGGTGGTATTCAATCATGTCTTCCAGGAGATGGCCGATCTGGTAGTAGCTTGAGATTTGTCTGATCCAGTGGGCCTCGTTAAGCATGTTTAGGGTGTTTCATCAGGCTTCCACAAAGTAGAGGGGTGCTAGGCTATAGATATTCATGAGGGGCAGAGGGGGTGTGGCTCAGTTGACAATGGCATTCCAAATGTCAGCATGGATGCAGTTGTAGATCTTGGTGGTCATGTTTGTGTGTTTGGAAGTTGTGGTTGTTATTTGTTTTGGTTCTCTGTTTCGACACATCTCAGGGCTCAGTATATATGCATCTGTTCTTGATTGGTAAGATTCCGTTTGTGTGAACCTTGTGTTCCGTGACTTCATATTGACTCAGCTTTGTGTGCTGTGACTTCTGTTTGACTCAGCTTCGTGATCGCACAGGTGATTTTCTAGATTTGTTCAGGGTTGCATGTGATTTCAGTGGCTTGTTAAGAGGGTGATGTGTGATTTCTGTGGCTTGGAGGTTGTGCGTTTACAATTAATTATATATAGGTTTTCCCTTTTCAATATATATATTAGCTCTTTATTATTTTTTAGATTAATTATAATTATACTGTTCAAATATATATTTACTTCTTTATCTTCTCAAGTCATTACCTGGTCTATTGAGAAGAGGTTCTTATCTATATTTAGTATATATAGTCTATTTGCAAAGATATCTGAGAGTTTGTCAATATTTTTATATAGGTATATACTGACATTGCTCTTGTTTTGAGTATAAATAACATTATTTTCACTCAGTTTGATATATAGATACAGAATGCTTAAACTTCTTATACATATATAGAGAACTACTCACAGTATATAGTTATATACT
>RBNI01006225.1:0-11577 GCA_003990745.1 Jimgerdemannia flammicorona
TTTTTTTTTTTTTTTTTTTTTTTTTTATAGTCACTTGGACTCTGCTATCTATTACCAGTCTATTAATAAGTATACAGTATCTCCTCCCACTACCTGATCCCCATAGGGGAGTCTCTCCCTATATCATCAGGAATAAAGACCACCTTCTCACCTACTACTTTCACCCTCTCCCCACTCTGCCTACAAATCCTCTCCACCAAGTAATACCTTTAACCACTCTGCAGTCCCCAACCAAGCCACCAGTCCATCAAGATGTCTTCCATAAGGCTATGTCAATATAATAACCAGTCCCCTAAGCTTAGTCTCCTTTTATCTTCAAAAACAAATAGCCAGTAACTGGCCAGCCCCACCCAAATTGCCAAAACTCAGCCTAAGATAAGCTACTCCTTTCCCACCCCCCCCACCTGTCTATCCCTCAAATTCTCCCACCAACCCCATGTACCATCTCTCCTACACACTACTCCCAAGTGGTCCCCAATAGCCCGTCAAAAGTCACTAAGTACCTTACACTCCCCTAGCCAATATTTAGGCATCTGCACATATCCTCCTTCCTGTCCAACATTGTGGCACTCCTCACAGTCAAAGTAACCCCCCTCAATAAGGTGATTTGAGCAGAAGTTGAGCATAATATTCCTCCTCAGTATATGCCACCAGACCATCCAGTACTTCAGTAGCATCTACCTCCTCACCTTGGCACTCTAGGCCCATACACCATACTAGTTCTACTCTTCTCCAATACCCACTCTCTGCCATTTGCTAGGCTACAGATCCTGGCCTTGTCTTCTTTGGCAATCTATCCTATCACTAATATCAAATTCAATTAAGAGAATACCTCCCAGCAACACTCTGTCCTACCTCTACATTGCCAGGTCCCAAGCCACCTCTCCTTCATTACCCTGCCAATGAATTCCAATGCAGTGTACACCCTCTGCTACTCCCTACCAGAAGCCTTTATATCACAATTGTGCAGTATTCTAAAGCCCAACCAATGATAAGAGATCTTCTGTCAAGCCTCTTGGTGAGGACCTTATCTCCCAGACCTTCTGTAATAGAGAGACCCAATCACCCCCACTCAACTCCACTGCCCTCTTCAACCACCATGCTCTCAAACAGTATAGTCTCCTTGGAAAGTCAACCAGCCCAAGCCTCCCTCTTTTTACAGGTAAAGATAAGACCTCCCAACTGATCTGACTCCTTTCAGCCCAGATCCACCCCTTGGCCAGCTCCATCAATCACTTCACTACCCAGGCTGGGAAGTCTAGATGATAAGCCAGATACTATAGCTTCAGCAGCCAATAGACATTCAAAATCAAGACATGCCCTGCTAGAGATAAGTAGCAACCCCCTCAGCTCTGTAGGGCCTCTCTTCAGATTTCAACCCTCTGCTCCCACCAAAGTCTAAGTAGTACCAATCCATATACTGACAAATAAATACCAAGTACTACACTACCTCACCAATAAGGATGATTGTTCTGATAACATCCCCTCCCACCAAGCCATTGCCCAACACTATTGTTTCACACTTGTGCCAATTGAGTTTAGCTCCAGAGTTCTCCTCATATCACTCTACTGTCTTCTTGAGCTCCTCAACATCTGCAATAGACCCCAGGCCAACCACTATATCATCAGCAAAGGTCCCAACTTTCCACCCAATTCCAAAGATAGAGAGCTCCACTATCTTTCTCCTAATTCTATCCATTAGGGGCTCTAGGGAAAGGGTATATAGAATGGGGGACAGTGGGTCTCTCTGGAGCACATCCCTACCCAGGGGAAATGATACTCCTCTATGTCTATTATATATAAGCACAGCCCTACTCCCTTCCAGTAGACTGATCATTGCTGTCTAGAACTGGTACAGTACCCCAGTCCTATCCAATACTTTTGTCAGCCAGACTTACCACACCTGGTCATAAGCCTTCTCCTGGTTCAGAAAGACCAGTTGCCCATCCAGTCTACAAGCTTGCACCCCTTCAATAACTCCATGTACCCAGGCTGTATCATCCCTAATGAACCAGCCTCCTACAAAACCCCTCTGCTCAACATCTAAGACTTGCTGGGCTACCTTCTGTAGCCTTGCAACCACCACCTTAGTCACCAACTTTCTGTCTATGTCTAGCAGCATAATTGGCTGCCAGTTCTTCCAATCCTCTCACCTTCTTTATTCTTATAAAGCAATGTCACCAGCCCTAGATCCTGCTCTCCCACCCACCTCTCTGTCTGTAATATAAAGCCACACAATGCTGTCATCTCACCCAGTACTCCTGGAACTCCTA
The DNA here is from genome assembly GCA_003990745.1 of Jimgerdemannia flammicorona. Classification (NCBI taxonomy): domain Eukaryota; kingdom Fungi; phylum Mucoromycota; class Endogonomycetes; order Endogonales; family Endogonaceae; genus Jimgerdemannia; species Jimgerdemannia flammicorona. The sequence goes on from RBNI01006225.1 coordinate 2,274, forward strand.
CCATCTTCTTCCAGAAGTCCCAGGACAGACCATCCTTCCCAGGTGCAGTACCTGAGGTTGTCATGGCAAGATCTCTTTCTCTTGTACTGATAACACCAAATCACCCAGCCCATCTACTTGTAGAGGGTGCCAATCATCTAATACTCAGTCAATAGCAGCAGCATCTGCCCCACCCTCCTCCTCACTCTACAATCCACTCCATTGCTCCTTTAATGAACCAAGAATGTCTTGTATATTATACATCAGTATACTATCAGAGTTAAGCATCCCCTCCCACCTTTGCTATACCCTTCTTACCTGAAGGGCCCTCAAGAGATACTTAGAGGGCCTCTTCCCTTCCTCCAAACCCTGTCAATGAAGCCATGCTGCCAAGCTCTGCACCCTTGTCTCCTCCTCATCCCACAGCATCTGTTGTAATTCTCTAACCTCCATTTTCGCCCTCATTAATCTCCAATCCTCTCCCCCCTCCACTGTCACCAGCACTGCCCAATCCTCCAAGAGTCTAATCAGTCTAATAGAAGCCCATCTCACCTGTCATCTCCTCTGCTTCCCAGTCTCCCTGCCTGTCTCACTCCAGTAGACCTTGGTCATCTCTTTCATCCTCATCTACTGAATACCAACTGGGGCACCTTCCTGCCTCCAGCTCTCCACTCTCAGTTGAATATTCTCAGTCCACTCATCCTACTGGATCCTATCATCTAATAAAGAGGAATTGAGGCACCAATGTCCAGGTCCATCCCCACTTCCCCCAAAATACCCCTGTCTTAATAGCTCCTAATGATCTGATCAAGGACACCATTCCACCTCCAGTGACTTTCAAATATCCAAGCCCCAGCAGCTGACCATCAATATCCAGTCAATCTTTGTCCCCAGGCCTCCCTGCCCAGTATATGTAAATCCTCCTATTCCCCCAATACTCCCTACCAGTATCTACTAGAGCACTTAGCCTTTCTATATTCTTCCATACCACCAGCCCTCCACTCCTACTCTTAGCTCCCCATCTACCATCTGTTCTATCCACCAGTACATCCTGGACCATATTGAAGTCTCCACCAAGTATATCCACCCCAGTCTCTGTAAGAACCCCACTCTCCTGTAGACCCTTCACCCAATCCATATGCTCACTCCATACAGCAGAGCAGTAATAGGAGTCCACTGTGACCAGCTCCCAACCTGCATGTATCTACTCTCCCCAGACCAATCTATCCCCCCAGCTCCTCATATTCCATATCTCTCCTCTATCTTTCCAGACCAGAATCTCAACCTTGCCCTTCCAAACTGCTCCACCTCCCCATTCCTTCATCCATTCTAGCCTATACAAATCATTCTTACACCTGACATCCTACAAGAGAAAGAGATCGGCCTCCAATCCTTTCAGCCAAGTAAAAGTGTTCCTATATCAAGAAGTATCCTATAACCCATTCATGTTCAAAGAGAAAATATTGGTTATACTATTCATAATGAAATATGGTATATTATCCAGTCCATCTCTACTACTCTATATTCATCTCTTCCTGCACTAAGTCCAGATTATGTTCTGCAGTCACCTCCTCCTCTTCAGCCCTCTGAGCCTCCAATCCAGCCAATAGCTCATTTATCTCCCCATCTGTCTTCTCCTCAAACTCCTCTCAATACTCTAGGCAGACCTCCTGCCAGAGCTGCAATCTGTGGTGCTTGGTCCAGCAGTATTTAGCCCTCTCACCAGCAACACCTGCCAGCTCTGCCTCCCACTCCTTATCTACCTTATACCCTTCCTTCTCCAGATACACTGTAAGGATTTCCACCTTCAATGCCAACTCCACCCTATCCCCTTACAGGATCTATGCCCAATGCTTATTGCTTATTACTCTCAAGTCCACCTCTCCCAACTCCTCAGCTATCAGGTTATTTATCATCCTACACATCCAAAGTAGGTTCCCCACCTCCTTCTTCCCAGAAGTCACCAGCCTCCCTCCATCCAACATTGTGGTATTAGCCCCAGCACTTATAGCCTCATCTCACACCTCCGGGACATCCACTAATTCCTCCTCTCCAACTGCTACTACTCGTCCCTCATTCACTACCTCAGGAACTCCAAATTATACCCACTGGGCCCCCTGCATTAGCACATCCTCTACCACTCTGCTTCAGGAAGTCAGACCTCTCCTGATAAGAAGAGTAGGGATAGGCAATCCCTCCCAGGCCTCCTCCCAGACCTCAAATGTACCATCAGTATACAGGTCATTACCAGTTGCTTTTCTGTCCTCTCCTGTCTCCTTCCCTGTACTCCCACCACTCTTGCTGGCCCAGACACTCACTTTGGTACCCCCCTGTCTCCACCATTCTACCCACATTCTTCTGTTGTCGACTTTCCAGCTTAGCCAGCAGCTCCTTCTAATGCTTATGTCTCTGAGCTCTTTTCCACTACCTCTTGTCTACTTGAATCTACTTCCCATCCACCACCTTCAAGCGTATTGACTCCACAAAAGCCTTCCAAGCCTTCACCCACTACTCCACTGTACCACTCAGCTCTTCAGTACTTCTAATAAGTCCTCTTCCTCCTCCTCACTCTCCTTTACCCTCATCACCTTGTACAAGATTGCCCCCCAGACCATCACTGAAGGCCAGTCCCTTGCCTTCCCAGTAGCTTTCTTCTCTGTCAGCTGAATCTGCATGTTAATATCCCCAGTCCTGAGTGAAGTCCCCTCCCAGACCCTGAATCTGATATCCATCACCTTGCTATACTCTGCCATGACCTCTTCAATTCTCCTTCTCATCTCTACCACCATCACTATGAGCACTCCTTTCACCAGCAGTTGTACTATCCTGGGGTCCCATCTCAGGTAACACACCATAGGGACACATATCTTCCCAACAGTCAAACCAATCTTCAGTGTCTCCTTCAAAGGCTCAACCTCCTCAAAGCCCACCTCTACTCTCTTCAATCCCTTTAGAAACTTTACCAACACCACTCTAGCCACCTGCTTAGTGATGAGCCCCAGTACCATTTTTGCCATCACTGCTAGACCCTGGAAGCATAGTGTAACTATGAATGCCAAGATCAATTTTTTGAGTAATGGGGCCACTACTAGGCCCATCACACTATCTGTCAAATCCCCCTGCCCTCTAAGCCCCTACTGCTCAGCCACACCATCAGCAGTCACATCTGGATTTTTTTCCAGATTGGCAGTCCTATTACCATTAGCTGTCACACTCACCCCAGCCACTACACCCTCAGCTCCACTACCCCCACCACTAAGGGCTACTCTCTCATGAATAGCTACCTTCTCCATCTCCTTGCCTTTCCTCAGTCATCTCTTCAGTCTAGATATCTGCTATCTCTTCTTCACCATCTCTGCAAAGCTTACTCTCTCAGACCTCTGTCCTCTACTACTGTCTCTTCCCCTTCCACATTCTCCTGTCAGTAGCTCCCTCATACCCCCCCCCAGGCTAGGGCCTCTCCCTATATGCTGCCAGTTGAATGTACTTGAGCCACCCTACCTAGTATATACCTCATATTGTCTATCAGTCACTATGTTGCTAGTCACTTTTCTCCAAAAACAATGTTGTAAGTGCTTTCGAAAAATTGTATAATCTGAATAGTACCAGAAAAAGATGTTATTCTAGTATTCTGATCTTGTACAACCAATTATATGGATACTTAAATTTGTACTTACAATCTGAAGTTTTCTGTATTCAAATATCTTATTTAGTTATTGAATTTTATATTTAGCTTTATATCTTAGCAACTATTGAATTATATTTTGTATAAATACCTCTCTCATTTCCTTTGAAATTAAGTCAGTATTAAAACACTCAAGCATTCAAGTACCCAACTACTTAAGAGTACAAAAGTTCCAGTTCTCTACTTAATTCCATATAAGTAAATCCAAGAGATAATAGAACAGTTTAAAGATAAGAAGTTTGAGGACTATAAGATCTTGGGAAGGTACTCCAATAGAACTTACTTATCAGAAACTGTAGTTGGTCTAAAAGATATATCTTGAAGAGAATCTGATATACTTGGAGAACTTAGCATCTACAATGTGACAATATCTATCAACTATAAAGATATAAAAACAGTGAGCTTGCATGTAAATTACATAAGAGATTATATGGTATTAAGAAGAAAAGTAATATAATTATAGAATAAAAGGATCAATAAATATCTCTTTAATAATAGATTTATATATTGTAAAGTAGATAATCATATATATATATTAGAGTACTATTAAGAGAATCTTTAGATAATTAAAGAGATCAGTATACTATATACTTATATTAGATAGTAGCAATATTAGATTAAGTAGAAGCAATAGTAAGAGAAATAGAATCTAGCTATTTGATATATATAATACTAATTGAGCAGATAATTTAGATGACCATCAATCTATGACTGAATATCTCTTTTACATTAGTGACCAAGGATCTGTCATTTCATAACAAATGTATAAACAATCATCTATAATAATATTATCAATATAGGCAGAGTACTAAGTATTGTTAAGTATAATAAAGAAAGCTATTTAGCTTTGTAAGCTATTAAAAAAACTCAAATCACTCAAAAATAGAGTACTATACTATACTAAGATAACTAGTCTATGATTGTACTTACCAAGAATCCAGTATATTATAGTAGAATAAAATATATTAATATATAGCATTATTTTGTATAGGAATATATAGAAAATAATACTATATACTTAGAATATATTCCCATAGAGTATATAATTACTGATTTACTTACAAAAGCCCTTCCAAAGCTGAAGTTTAAGTAATGCATTAAAGGAATGGGTCTTATAAGTAGTATACCAGTATTTGATTAATTATTGGATATTTTTCAGACTCTAAAAGCCTTATATTATATATATATATATTTATAATTATTTAGACTTCTACCTTATTATCCTCTAATCTATGTTATACTAATATAGATATATATATAATATATCCCTCACCCAATCTCACCAGAAGCCTCTACCCTCTTCTCTCTCTCTCTTCATCTTTCTAGAAATTTACCATCCCTCTGTCACCCCAATCCTCCCTCTACTCTATCTGCAAATCCTCTCTATAAGTCTTCTACAGAGCCCCCCTCCAGGTCCCACCCCCACCACCAATTATTTAAGAGATCCAACAATAACTATTCCTATCTTGTAACTTATACTTCAAGTACCAACTACTGACCATCCTCAAACACATACAGCCAATATCCAGTAAGCCCAATCTAAATAGCCAGAACTTATCTAATAGTTAATTACTCATCTCCAATCTCTCTCACCAGTCATCTCTAGAGATCACCCCACTTCCTACCCACTATTTGCTTAGAAGGATATACTCCCATCTAATTCTCAATAGCCTTTCAAAAGTCTCCCATAATCTCATACTCCCTCAGTCAATACTTGGGTATCTGTACTACTCTACCCTCCTACTCAACATTAAGGCACTTCTCACACTCCAGAGTACTCTCTTCTATCAAATGTCCTGATCTATAGTTCAATATCACATTGTACTACAAGAACCTCCACTATACTATCCAGAACTTGGAGAAAATCCATCTTGCTATCTGTTACTCTAAGACTAAATACTATTTCAGTCTCACTCTTTACTGATCCCTACTTCCTGCCAAGTCTCTAGTTACAAATCTCTCCCATGCTCTCAAAGATATTTCATATTATTCTTTAAACTGAAATCATCTATTGGTATGTCTCTCAATAGAAGACAGTCCCACCTTTACATCCTGAGTCCCTAGTTCTTCTCTCTCTTATCACTCTACTACTGGAGGCCAATTTATCAAGTACTATTAACCACACCTACCAGAATTTCCTATAGTATATCTTCTGACTCTCTTTCAGTATTACTGAAGAGAGCAAGTTATCAGATATACTATAGGGCAAGAACTATACCTCCCATACTCTCTATATAAGATGTATCCACTCTTGATCCCTCAACTCACTAGCTTGCTTCAGCCACCAAACTCTCAAGTAATGTAGGTGCTTAGTAAGGTTCACCAGACTCAGTCCTCTCTAGTTTACCAGCAATATCATTATCTCTTATCTAATATGACTCTGCTGCTCTACTCAGATCCATGATCTGGCTATCCTCAATAGTCTCTTAACTACTATGCTGAGAAGTTCAAGTAATATCTCAGATATTACAACTTAGGCAACCAATATATATTCAACACATCACTCTTTTAGCCAGAGAGATATATCAGTTACCTTACTCCAGAAGAGTACCACTCTACTCAATTAGCTACCACTTTCACTATTTCTGAGATAACAGAGAACTATATACCAAGAAGTAGATCTCTAAGTACTAGACCACTACTCCTACTAGATTAACTGTTCCAATCACATCTCCTCCTATGATTCCTCTACCTAGTACTAAAGTCTTGTATTTATACCAGTTAAGCTTAGTACCTGAGTACCTCTCATACTATTTTACTGCTCTCTTCAGTACTGCCACATCCTCTACAGAGCCCAGCCCTATCACTATATTATCAGTAAAGCCCCCACCTTCTAGTTTACTCTCAGAATGTTCAAACCCCCCACCCTATATCTAATCCTATCCAGCAAAGGCTCCAGAGAGAGAGCATAAAAGATTGGCAACAGTGGGTCTCTCTGTAGTACTTCTCTGCTCAGAGAAAAAGACTCTCCCCTATATCTATTTACCATAATAGCTGCCTGACTCTCCTCTAACAAACTGATCAAAGATTTTCTGAACCCTTGGAGGATCTCTATATACTTCAGCACTCTCTTTAGTCACACTTACCAGACCCTATCATAGGTCTTCTCTTAGTTCAGAAAAACTAACTAACCATCAACCCCAGTAGCATGGGCTCCTTCAATGATACCATGGAGTCATGCTGTCTCATCTCTTATCAAACAACTCCCAATGAAGCCTCTCTGCTCTGCCCCCAATACCTGCTGAGCCACTTCTTGTAACCTAGCTATCAGAATCTTTGTAACTAACTTGTAATCTATATCCAAAAGTATAATCAGTCTCCAGTTTTTCCAATCCTCTCTTCTTCTCTTATTCTTATATAACAGAGCTACAAGACCCAAGTACTGCCCCCCAATCCAGATCCCTGAGCCAATAACCTCATCACACATCTATGTCATCTCCTCCAAAGCCACCTCTACCTCTGCTATCCTGTTCCAGAAATCCCAGATAAGTTATCCTCTCTTAGAGCTATTCTAAGACTTTTCATTACCAATACTCTACAGATCTTCTCTCCTTGAACAGATACTCTAAGTTCACTTAAGATCTGGGTACTAATCTGCCAGATACCATTCAATATTCTATGCATTCTCTCCCCCCCTCCTTCTCACTCTATAATTACCCCCACCAGGACCTCAACTAGTCTAAGATCTTTAGAGTTCTGACCACCATCTCTTCTGTCTTATTCAATACTCCTTCTCACTGCTGCCTTGCCCTCCTTGCTTGAAGTAGTCTTGACAAAAACTTCATAGGCCTCTCTCTCTTCTCTAAGCTCTGTTACTTCAGATGAGCTACTATATCCTTGATCTGCAATTCCTCCTTCTGCCTAAGTAGTCTCTTCAGTTCCCCCACCTCCAGCTGGATTTGCTGAACCCTCCAATCCCCCTCCTCTCTATCATTCAGTAGCTCTGCCCACTTCTCCAATAGCTTCTCCAACCTCTGAGAAGCTCACCTTAAATAACTCCTCCTCTGAGCACTCCTCTCCCTCTCTGCCTCTCCTCAGAACTAATGGATATCTAATTTCAAATATTGCCAATGATTCCCAATCTCCAGCCCCTATATCCTGAGTTATCCTTACATACATCTCCTTACATTCTATGGATATACTACTGAAGAGTCAATCCTGATCTTTATTGAAGACTTTGAACAATTCACTGCCATATGAGCCCTCACTATGGATGTACAATTGGCCCTTCTATCTATTAGCCTCAGAGGACCTATCAGAGACAAGTTCAATACAGCCACCATTGCTGATACTGGTGCAGCCAAACTTGCCAATATAAAGAACTTTCTCAGAACTATATACTATACTGAAGAGATCAAGCAAGCTCTCAAGGATCAACTCAACACTATCTGCCAGAGACTCAGTAAAGATTCCAACTCATTCTATACTCAAATCTGCTATCAGATTGTCTTGGCTGGCTATGATAATGCCCTCAAGGAACAAATAGCTAATTCAACCTTCCTTAAAGGAGTTTACTCTGAAATTGCCCTAGCAATCCAGTCTACCCCAGCTGCTCTGACTCTTGACCAGAAAGTGGTCTTTGTATAGAGATATTAGACTATCAGACACTCTGCCAAATACTCAATGGAGAAAATAACTGGCATCAAGATAGAGCTATCAAAGTAAATCAGTATAATATCTACTGTAACGTGCCCGGCTCAATGGAGGCAAATTACAAGGTTGGGGGTTGGTGTAGTTTGGCTTGAGCCCCCAGTTACTTTGTCAAAAAGCAACAAAATGTTCTAAGATTTCCAGAAGTCTTTGGTGTTTAGCGGTATAATAGTCAAGATCTGGATACTGCGAGCGATTCTGGCGATTTCCTTATTGGGACGGTTCTCTGGGTGTAGCAGCGATTTGTATGTCTTTTCCTTCTTGGGTCAACTGGGAATGGTAGAATTTCCTGTGTAGCGCGACGGGTTCCTTATGCGTGACGGTCTGGCAATTTAGCGGCTTTCCTTCTTGGGTGGCGGCGATCTCTGCATGACGATCTCCGTGTAGTGTGACGATTTCTGTGTAGCGCGGTGGATTCCTTATGCAGGATAATCTTGGCGATATTCCTTATGCGGATTTGGCGGACAACTCGATTTGGCTCACTGGGAATCGTATGGCGTGGATTCTTCTTGAGCTCACTGGGAATAACGAATAACTCGGATGTCGTGGGTTTTCTGGGAATGCGGATAACTTAAAAACGGCGGGTGATGCGGATTCTCCGGAATCGGCGGGCTTCTGGAAATAACTTGGATGGCGCGGATAACTTGGGCTCTCTGGGAATATTACTCGGGTGGCGCAGATTCTTCTAAATCGGCGGCTTCAACTGGGAAACGGCGGTTGACTGGGAATTAACTCGGATGGCGCGGATTCTTCCTGAATCGGGCTCTTCTGGGAATACTAACTCGGGTTCTTGGCAAGTTACGTCAAAGACTGGCTTCATTTGCGCGGGGTTACGTCGTAGACTGGCTCCACTGTGAAGTTGCGTCGGAAACTGGCTTGTGGCAAGAAAGGCGGGCTCTCTGGGAATGCGGCGAAGTTCTTCCTCGAACTTAGGCGGCAAATCTTCAGGCTTATCTGGCAAGCGAACCAATAGTTCCAAAGGCGGCGAAG
>RBNI01006226.1:0-11576 GCA_003990745.1 Jimgerdemannia flammicorona
AAAAAAAAAAAGATATTGAATGAAAGAGAACTTACCTGGTGTGAACCTCGTCCAGCCTCCGATCAGGGTCCCAGCCGAAATAAAGTGGAATGGTGGAGCTGTGGAGGTCGGTAAAGCCGGCTGGGACTAGTAGTTGATTCGATTCTGACATGACCTCCTCGTGAGACGGTTTGGGTTATTAGGAATGATGGGTAGTGGCTTGATGGTGAAAGAAAAATTATGCATCACCAATCTGAGTACTGCGCTAACGCCGGCTCTGCGTCCTTGATTCGAATAGATCCTTCAACTAGAACACATAAGACCAAATGATATGAAAAAACCCCCCAATTCCAGGTTTTACCACTCGCAACAATTCTTTCAGGCCATTTATTTTCAGGGAAGCACGCCGTCTGTGCATGCTAATAAAAAGGTTTACATTTTCCGTTGCATGAAATTAATCGAGGTAATCATGGGTGACCACAGATTAATAACTCATTTGGAACACGTAATCAAAGGAGGTGAGCGTATTATTCTCGATGAAGGTACAAATTCATAACTATAACCATTCATACTGCACGTACCGCTGACAAAAGCCCAGCGCGTCTCTTTCCGAATGCGCGGGGCGCGAGACGCGCGAGGCGCGACATAGGCGTGCGCGTGCCAATCACAGGGGTGGCGAGTTGCGCGGTCTATGTCGGCCCAGTCCGATAAGGACGGGATGCTTATGACTCGGCGTTGCGGATAGGTGTGGCGTCGTTTGTGATATTAACAATGTGATTGAATTCAATCCAAGGCCCGTAGATGTAAGCGTAGGTCATGAGATGTATTAAAATTCGTGATTGCCAATTTTGCGGGTGTTAGCGTAGAAAGGTAAGCACAAACATGGCACGTGTGCAACGATATTAAATAGAGACCGAGCATGCCGTCATCCGTCAAACCAGAAGGAAGTATTATCGATTGGCCGATCTTGGAGCCTGGTAACTATGGCAGGGGTTTGGATGCAGATGATGGCGTGGGAAGTGAGGTTTTGGGGTTATAGATGAACCCAGCCCAAAAGGGGTGGGTTGTGCGATGACATCATGTATTATTCGGGGCCTGGGTCCAGGTCATTGTGTTTATGAGGGTGACAACATTGTCCTCTAAACAATCTCCGCCTACCCACGCTGCTTGTACGTCCAGTCACCCCGCAGCAGCAGGAAAAAAAAAAAAAAAACCGAAACCACATCAGCCAGCCATGTCAACCGACGACAGCAGGCCCTTGCTCGCTAATCGTGAGTCCGAGGACGAGGAGAACGAGGTTGGCGCACACTCCGAGGACCATGACGACCCTGAGGATGACGCCCCCATAGAGGGCTCCCGCTACCGACCCCCGGCCTTCTTTCAACCGGGCAAATTCACATCCCTAGAGAAACTCATGTTCTTTGTCACCGCAGTCCTGCTCGTCCTCATGTGCGTTTTCGCCGGCTTGTACGCCAGATCGAGGTACCCACCAGAGTACGGCGGTCCAGGGAACGGCGGTGGAAAGAACAACACAGATCCCCCTCGCAATGACACCGAGGTAAGGGGTTTATATACTGGAAGGCTCAGGGGCACTCGGGGAAGATGAGTTGAGAGGCGAGAAATTTCGTTGTGGCTACGTGTAACTCAGCCTTGTCGTGCATGATAAATCAATGGGGCAATTATGGAATAGCCCCCCCTGAACGCGTTCTATACATTTTTTTGTTCGATGACAACACGTGACGTGACATACTCATACGAGAATTTTCCGTAGACCCCATGTCTCGCCCCGGAATGTATCGTCACTGCCTCCAAAATTCTTCAGGACATGGATTTTAGCGTCAATCCTTGCGACGATTTTTACGAGTACACATGTATGTTTTCTGTGCTGGTTGATTTTTTTTTTTTTTTTTTTTTTTTTTTTTTTTTTTTTTTTTTTTTTTTTTTTTTTTTTTTGTTTTTTTGCTGATTTGTTAATCATTTTGCTTGCCTTTCCTACTCTCCTTCCACCACCACAGGTGGTGGCTGGATTAACTCTCACATCATCCCCGACGACAAGCCGAACATTGGTGTCTTCAACAGCCTAGATCAGGAAAACAAGAGGGCCTTGCGTCAGATTCTTGAGGGTGAATGGCACACACCCAAACGCCCGCAAAATCTCACGTCCAACCTCCCCGATCGGGACGAAATTATCGACCAGCAGAACTTCGCCAAGCTCAAGGACTTCTATGAAGCTTGCCTGAACGAAACTCTTATCGACGATCTCGGCGTCCAGCCTCTTCTCCCAATCCTCAAAGAGATTGTTGACCGCTTTCCCATCCGCGAGTACGATCTCACTTTCTCTGTCGCCGCCGATTCCAACGGAACAACTGAGGACACCATCCGCCCACCTACTCATGCCCAACCCTGGTCCGCGAACCTGACTCACACACTCGCCGCCCTGGTCAATTACGGCGTGAACCCGTTGTTCGGATTCTATGTCGATGCCGACGCCAAGAACCCCGAGTTGAACGCACTGTACCTCTCCCAGTCGGGACTCGGGCTACCGTCTAAGGAGTATTACCTCGAAGAGGACGTGGTAGAGGTGTATGTGTCCGTCGTGCAGGACGTGTTGAAACTCGTGTTTAGTAATGAGGAGAATATGGTCGCCGTCTATGGCGAGGCGATCTTGGAGGAGCAGGCGACGGTCGAGGGGTCCGCGTCGCTTTGGGGTGGAGTTGGACCAGATAGGACCAACTTTATGGCGAAGAGGATCGTTGACTTTGAGAAGAGACTGGCGAAAATCTCGAAGACTAAGTATGAGAATTTCCGTTCATTATTTATTGATTATTGAAAACGACTTGTTTGGTATCTGTATGATGTAACTAAGTGTTCCTAACGATTTTACCTCTTCACGCACGCTCACCTCCTTCACTTTCCGCTCACCAGCGAGGAGCTCTCCGACCCCGAAAAGACCTACAACCCCTTGACTATCTCCGATCTCTCTACCCACTCCCCCAACATCATCTGGCAAAGCTACATTGACACCCTCGTCCTTCCGCAGAATGACCCCCCGGAGATCATTATTTCCGATGCCCCAGATTACATCGGCTACCTCTCGACCTCGCTCCTCACTACCACCAACCCGCGCACCCTCCAGGAATACCTCATCTGGCAAGCCATCCTCAACCTCGTCCCAGAACTCGGCGAGGACTACCGCAAGCCCCTGACGCTCCTTAAGGCGAAGCTCACTGGCGTCAATCCCAAGGTCGTCCCACCTCGTTGGGAGACTTGCCTTAAGAAGGTCGATGCCGCCCTCGGACAGCTTGCTGGGAGGTTTTATGTTCTGAAGAAGTTTGGAGGGAATGCGAAGGAACAGGCCGATGGATTTATTGCTAGCATTAAGGAAGCGTTCGTGGAGAGGCTGCCAGAGTTGAAGTGGGTCGATGATGAGACGAGGGTGAAGGCCATCGAAAAGGTAGTGTGTGACGATACGACTTTTTTTTTTTTTTTTTTGCTTTTCCTCCTTCTCTTTCTTACTTATCAGTTAATAAGATCCCAGTTTCATCGGCTACAAACCTCCACGCCTACAATTACTCATCTCGCGCGTTTACCCCACGAAAATATTCCTGACAGGTCGACGCCTTGACCCAGAAAGTCGGCTACGCGACCGCGACACCCAACATCCTCTCGCCCGTTTCCTTGGCCGAGTACTACGAGCGCTTGACCGTGATCGCGTCCGACCACTTTGGGAACCAGCTTAGTGCTGCGCTGTGGTCCGTGCGTGACCAGTGGGACAAGGTCGGTAAGCGTGTCAATCGCGAGCAGTGGCTCATGAACCCGCAGACCGTCAACGCTTATTATAACCCCACAGCCAATGAGGTAGGTATGGGTTTGTTGTGAAAGGTCGTGACTGGAGTCGGAACAATGTGGTTGGGTTGTACGTTTCTTGCAGATCGAGTGAATTGTGATAATATATCTGACGGGACTCTCGATTCTGGATTATGTGCGATACGTAGATCGTTTTCCCCGCCGGTATCCTCCAAGCACCCTTCTTTGGTTCCACCGATCCCGAGTATCTCAACTACGGTGGCATCGGCGTTGTTGTCGGGCATGAACTGACAGTATGTGATCATTTTCGCGTCACATTTGGAATCGAGGGTTTATTTCCCGCTGAGCTGTTCATGTACAGCTATATCGATTCTTGTCCTTCTTACCCATTTTGCTTTCGCGGCCAATACAGCACGGTTTCGATAACAGCGGCAGGCAGTTTGACCCCCACGGCAGGTTGACTCAGGTAACAATTGTCAATTTTTCTTCCTTATTTAGCTACCCCTACACCCGAATCTCATCATCCTCAACCCCCACCCCCTTTTATTCCTTCAGTGGTGGACGAACGCAACCGTCAAAGCCTTCGAGGCCAAGGCGCAATGCTTCGTGGATCAGTATTCCAACTTCACAGTTCCGAACCCGCGCGGTGGCGCCGACATCCACGTCAACGGCAAGCTCACGCTCGGCGAGAACCTGGCCGACAACGGCGGCCTTCGCGAGGCCTACGCCGCCTGGCGCAAGCGCTTTGACAACGACAACGCCACCAAGGTCGAGGATAGGCAGTACAACAACGTGCTCCTTCCAGGCCTCGAGGGACTCGGGAGAGAACAGCTCTTTTATGTTAACTATGGAAGGGTTTGGTGCAATAGGATGAGGCCAGAGACCGCCGTCGAAAGGGTCCGTTTATTATTTATTTATTTTCTTCAAATCGATCTGTCGGTTGGGCGTGTTGATGAGAATATCTGTGTTCACAAATCGATCGTATCTCCATAACATGCATACTTCCAGATCCGCACTGACCCTCACTCGCCCAACCGCTGGCGCGTCAATGGCGCGGTCCAGAACTCGCGCCACTTCGCTGAGACGTTCGAGTGTCCCCTGGGCAGCCCCATGAACCCGAAGAAGAAGTGTGAGCTGTGGTAGTGGTAGTGGAACGTGGCAGAAAAGAACCAAAATAGCGAAAACGATCTCGCCCTATAGGCGGTTGGAGTTGGAGGTTCGTTTGGATCGCGAATTGGGAAAAGTTCGAGCGGTGATGTTTGTGTTTGTTTTGCTTATTCGCGGGTCGGGGGATTTGGATGATGAAAAATGTAGGGGTGGGTGGATTGGGGGAGGGAGAGGTTTGTGTTAGGGACAGTTTTGGTGGATGAGTGTTTATCATCAATAAATGTGGTTATGATGTGCGGTTATGGTTAAAGTGCTTCAGAAACCATATCTGGAACCGGCTTGGTAGAATGTTTTGATAAGACTATAAATAACAGCTTGGGCAGGGGTGAGACGTTCCCTGGAAAACGGCATCGACCATCTTAACAAGAAATACTTCTCGTGGTCGCGACTGATGACGTCAACATACAGGTTCTGGTGGGCATGCTGCAGGGGGGCAGCTGCTGCAGGGGGCAGGTACAGGGGAGCGAGTTAGCGGATTGTAAGGTGGGTGGGTGGGGTTGGGAAAATGCACGTCGGTGTTCTGCTATGCTCACTTGTTCTAAATGGACGACCAGCGCAGAAAATGACACCACGAGGGAGGCCCGGGTACAAAAAACGTAAAAGCTGACATTAGGTTTATTGGCTCAAACTTTGCGGTATGATCGTGACAAAACATCGGTACCGAAGTATGTATCGGGCGGTATGAGGCTGTTGTCTGGACGGATGACAGTGGTTTGAATACTCTCGACATTGCTCTGCTCTTAATTCAACCGTCTTTGCAACGGATCGATCTCCAGTGCCGATTCACTCTGTCCAGCTTCCTCTCACCTCATTGGATCTGATGCCGAATAGCATCCATGAGTATTGATGAAATACTATATTTCAGAATAACATGTTCATTCTCGCGAGAAGTGTTTCACTGAGGAAACAAAGGGGGAGGGATACGAAAACTAAAAATCAACGTGGCCAAAAACAATACATAACAAAAGTGACATTGGTTTTCAGTTGGTTGCAAAACGCTTGTAATCTTTCCCCAAAAAAACAACGACGTATTTACATAAACCCCTTAGGGAGATCCTCACAAAGATTTTCGCAAAATAATCCATAACATCACTCTCTGGGTTTCAACACAGCATCAATCTTGTGTGCAATACCATTCGCAGCCTCAACCTTTTCCGTCTGATTGACGTTACAATAACCGTTCAGCACGAGAACCCTCCTCAGCAGGTGGAACTTGACGGTGACTTTCTTCCCAGCGAGCATGGTGTCGAAGTCACTGCGCTCCTTGAGCTGCTTGATAGACATCTTGCCGGCGGGGGCGATGTGGTACTGAAGGAACTCCTTCAGCTTCTGTTCATTGCGCAGAATGGCGCGCCCGCCCTCTTCATTTAAAAAGTGCTTCATAGCGGCGTTGGTGGGCGAGAAGAGCGTCAGCGGGGGGTCCAGGGCAGGGTTGGAAATGATTTTCACTATGTCCGAATCCCTCATGAGAACGTCGAGGAAGGTGGAGAGAGATTTATCGCGCGGGAGGACGTCAAGAAGGGACTGGGGGGTGCTCGGGTTAGAGTAGTCGTCCGTGCCTTGGAAAACGATGAAGGGCGTCGTGGTCGGGTTCGAGACTTCGAAAGGGTAGTTGGTGTCGGAGGTGGTCATGTCGGCAGGGTCGAGGTCGGTGAGGTTTACAGGGGGGTTTGTGAAGTCGAGGACGGGGACCAGTTGAGCGGTGGCGAGGACGGCGAGGACGAAGAACAGGGCGAGGGTGAGGAGGAGTGGGTGTGACATGGCTATTGAGAAGGGGCAGGTTTCAGGGTTTCAGGTGTGGATAAGAAAAGACGTGACTGGCAGCACAACTTGGACGTCATCATTATTTGTCATTTTGTCATAATATTCATTTTGTCATAATATTGAGGGGTTTTTTATTTTATATAATTATATTATTCAAAAGCTGACGTTACGTCGAGGCTCATTCCTCAATAGGGTTTCCCTGTGGCCCTCTCTTGCCTGTCGACAAACAAGCCAGAGTTTCGAGCACGTGAGCGATCAACCTATCGGCTGTCGTCTCCCGCACATTTAACGGGCCTACGGGCACCCGTAAATTGCATCAACAATAAACCCGGCAACTTGGCAGAGGACCGCTGTTCCAGAAATCCGTATGACCCCTTTATTTTACTATCCTTTGGATTGTCGATCAAAACCCGTCACATGGCTCCTTATTCAGGTGCGGGGGTTTAAACCTCAGGGGCGGTGAATAGCCATCTATGGCTCGCTGAGGCGTAGCAAGCCTTTTATCGTCTTGGTTTAAAATTAGCGCCTATTTGCAACCCGTTCAGGAGAAGGCTTCAGGTTTCTTTTCGGAACGGTTAGTTGGTTCCCCCCTGATATACAAACTCCCTTCCTCCCATTCTTTGGCGTCTTTCTTCTCTCTCTCTCTCTCTCACTCCGTTCACTACCATTACATCTCTCGCCATGTGGCAACGATCAATATCCTCGCGATCAATCGCGCTCTATGTTTTGATCTGCTACTGTCTTTGCGCCACGCTCGGCGCTGCGGACCATGTCTTGCGTCTAGATTCTGTCCAGCGATGTGATAGTACTGGGGACGTTGTCCTCACCAGATTTAACCTGACCTATTACAAAGACAATGAAACCATTGCCGTCGATCTGGCGGGAACGAGCAAATACCAGTTCGATGGGACGGGTGTGTATCCATCGATCCTATCCATGTGGCAACAAATCAGCAAAAATTAAAGCAGGATACTCACACTCCATATTCTCCCCTTCGATCCACCCCCCCCCCCCATATTCCATTTAGCGCATTTCGACGTCCTAATGTTCGGCGCGGCCATCTACCAACACGACTTCTCACTTTGCACCACAAGCATCCCGCAAATTTGCCCGATCCCTAGCGGCCCCTTCAACGTCACAACTTGGATCCCAGCTCCAAGCGCCATCTCCCAATCTCTCCCAGCCTTTCTCTTCGGCCTCCCGGACCTAGGCGTCGAGACCAAACTCACAGTCACTCCGACCATCGGTTCGCCCTCCGTCTACCTCTGCATCGTCGCAGGTCTCAGCAACGACCCCCAGGGCTCCAACCTCTCAAATCGATTCACTCTCATCACTCCCTACATCACCACCACCTCCATCGTCGTCACGGCACTCGCCTTCCTCACAGGCCTCGTCGGCCTTGTCGTCGCGATCCTCTACGTTGCAGATGTAGTCATAAAGACAACAGCCGCAGCAACGGGAACCGTTGTCATCGAGGAGAGCTACAACAGCGTCGTCTTGTCCGCCCTCGCACCCGCGGCGCCGGGGCTCCAGGATCTCGTTATGTACTGCCAGCACATTGCATTCACAGGACAATTCCAGCTGGCGTACCCAAACTTCTACCGCACCTTCGCCGCCAACTTTGCTTGGTCACTGGGCATCGTCTCTTCGCCTGCTATCCTCTCCGCCGTAGACACCATGCGCGCTCAGTACGGAGGACATCCGGATCAGGATCTCGTACGGGTGGATCAGGACAGCTCAAACCTTGGGCCCAATATCTCGAGCTCGCTCTCGTCCGCGAGAATTATAACCTTTGGACATGCAGTTGCGGCGAACGTCACGCTCCCGCCGACGAATGTGAAGTTGCTCACAGGACCGGAGAATAGTACTACTAGTGGGATTGCCGCTTATCTGTATGCGCTGCGCGTCCCTACGGCGGACGCGTTCATGACCGTGCTGCTGGTGTTCCTGATGATACTCGGAGCACTCACCGTGGTCATGATGATTGGGTGGGGGATCGTTGTGATGTTGAGCGCTACCGTTCCCAAGCTGAGGAATTTCGCGCATGAGTATGGGTACTTGTACAGCGGTAGGTTTCGAATTGTCGGCATGGCATGGTCTGGTTGGCGTTGGCGTAATCGATATGGTTAAGGTTGAGGTTCACAGTTTCTGTCTAATTTTCTTTGGTCTGATGCGATCAATACGATGTCTAGGTTACGCGCTCAGGCTGGTAGGTCATCAAGCACTGATTATTGCACATTGTTCTGCCGCTCCAAATTCTTGATTCTCGTCCTCATAACTCTCCCTCCCCTTCCCTCACACCCACCAGATCGTAATGGCCTACTCTTCCCTCCTTACCTACGCCTTCTTCCAATTCACGCTCTCGGACTCTTGGCTCTCCCTCGTCCTCGCCGTCCTCTGCATTGTTCTTCTCGCCACCCTCCTCGCCCTCGTAACCTTCCAGCTTCTCCGCGCAGGCCACGCCCATATTACCGAGGAGCGCTACCAACTCCGTTTCGGCTTTCTTTATGCCGACTACCGCCGCGAAGCCTACCGCTTCTTCGTCGTCGCCGTCGCTTACACTGTCGTCAAAGCCGCCCTCGTAGGCCTCGCTCAGGGAAGCCCATGGACCCAGGCTGTCGGGAATCTCATCGTCGAGGTCGCGTTCTTCTCCTTCACCGTACTTTCCAGGCCATATGAGGATTTTCGGACCAACGTTCTGCAGGGAGGGATCGCGTTTACCAGGGCCGTGAGTGCGATGATCTTGTTCTTATTCGTCGGGGCTCTGGCTGCTGATGTGCAGAAGAAGACCGTCGGCGGGTTGATGCTGATTGTGGTGCAGGGACTCGTGAGCGTGGTGTTGTACGTGCTGATTGTGATGAGGTTGGTGTTGAGTGTGATGAAAATGGTCAAAGGACAATCGAAGAAGTCAGTGAGGGAGAGGGGGGAAGAAAGGGAAGCGGAAAAGGCAAAGGAGAGGGCAGAGAAGGCAAAAGGGAAGAAGGCAAAGGGGAGAGTGGGGAAGGATGAGGAGGGATGGAAGAAGGTGCAGGGGGAAGATGAGTCGGACAAGCTGCATGAAAGTACGAATTGATGATGGTGATTGAGATGAAGCCAAACATTTTGGATAGGGATTTGAAATACCTATTACCTATACCTGTCCATAGCATAATGATTTTATCATATCCATTATCATCATAGTATATTAATCCTTTGATGGATTCAACTTTTCTTCTTCTTTGGAACGCGCATGTTCCACTGCTGTATATATCCGTAGCCGTCTTGATGGATGGACGCAAAACGACGAACATTGGAAAGGGAATGCAACTAAACTTGGTTGAGGTCAGATATTTTAAAAATGCATATACTTATGTAATGTATTGATGACAATCCCATCGTGGTCACGGATCACCAGCATGCTCAAAGAATCGGAAGCCTACGTCCGTCCCTCAGCTGGCTAAAGCCTATTGATGGCCAATGCACATGTCCTTGTGGTCATTCGTGCGGTCTTTCTCTTTTACAGGCTAAGTGACAGACCATGAGTCTAGCTATTCGACGGTCGGTGTCGTCTTGACAAGATGAGAGATGTAGCAAGTGAGTTGGCCAATCAAAATTACTGACGGTTGTCCAAATCGGTCAATGAGTGTTCTGCGCACGCGTCCAAACAGATGTAAAAAAAAAAAGAAACTCAAAAACACTCCTCTAGCCTCGAGAAGACACCGTTTAGAAAAGAAAACCGTCACGCGCCCTACTTGTTCCAACCCCCACCATTAAACTAGGAATCGGACCCATGGAAGAATCTGCCACTTCTTTGACGCGTCGCAGTCCACGGCTCACAAGGTCCTCCGCTGGATCCCTTGACGCCACACAAAACGCACCCAAGACGAAGCAGGCCAGCTCCGAAGAACAGGAAGATGACTTCAACTTCGACATTTCCGAAGAATCCGAGGACGAGATCGACAACGCTTCTGACGATGACTTCCAGAAACCCATATGGCTTTCCCGTAAACGCAGCCGCAGCACACCCGACAATAAATCCATTCGCCCCACAGACACACCCAACAAACGTCTGCGCGGGTCAGAGATCGTCGTTTCCCAGCCCAGCACCGTCAAGGGGAAGGGCAAGACCTCACTCGAGGATGAATCCCAAGAGAACGACGCCGAGCCGTCAACCCCGCGCCTCGCTCGCTCCGGACCGACTCTAAAGGGCGCTAATAGCTCCGTCTCGGATCCATCGGTTGCCACCCCCTCCCTCTTGTCCTCCCCTCCTCTCCACACTCCTTCCCTCTGCCGAACCCGCTCCAGCGCCTCCTCCTCCCTCAGCACCCCCGCCACCTCCGTATCCTCGGAGCCAAAGCTCGGAAGGGAGGGTAGCCTTGAACTGCTGGGCATCGATGCGGAAATTAAGGGGGTTGAGGGAGTTGAGGAGGACGACGTGCAGAGCGAAGCCAATAATGACGATAGCGACGATTCGGACGAATCGGACGCGCCCCCCCCTTTGGTCCGTGGTCGCACTCGGCGCTTCTCGGAATACGGCATGACCTGGGTAACTTTGCATCTCTTCCTTCTGCATTCCGCAACCCCTTACCTCTCGAATCCTCTAACGTCGTTCCCATCTCCTGTTCCTGCCGACAGTTTGAACGTGTCTCCAGAAAGCTCCTCGCCAACCACCCCGAGCTTGCCGATGTCTGGGATGAGCTTGACAGTATCGAGGAGGTCGTTCCGGAGCCCGTGGAGCAGCCCGTTGGGCTGAACTTGCCTCTACTGCCGTTCCAGAAGGAGGGCGTCGGGTGGATGCGGAAGCAGGAGAAAGTGGAGCAGGTGGGTTATGGGGTGATGAAGAACGAGTCCGCATTGATTCGATTATCTCTTTTTTTTTT
>RBNI01006227.1:0-5000 GCA_003990745.1 Jimgerdemannia flammicorona
GGGGGGGGGGGGGGTGGGGGGCGGGGGGGGGGGCGACGCCAGGGGCTGGTGGGACGCATCTCTCAGAAGAGTGGTGGAAGGGTTCGGGTTGTGGGAGGTCGGGTGGTGCTCGGGCAGGGGGTGTTTGAAGGGGGTGATCTGGGCCCATGGGGCATTGGTTGATGGGAAGAGCGATATTGTATTATTAGTACTATAGACTTCGGTAATAAAGGGCAGTCCAAGTGACTATAAAATAAAAAAAAAAAAAAAAAAAATTACTAGATGTTATCAGAAGATAATGACCCTGGAATATTGAA
Organism: Jimgerdemannia flammicorona; assembly: GCA_003990745.1. Lineage (NCBI taxonomy): Eukaryota > Fungi > Mucoromycota > Endogonomycetes > Endogonales > Endogonaceae > Jimgerdemannia > Jimgerdemannia flammicorona. Next base: position 297 of record RBNI01006227.1, read on the forward strand.
GAAGGACTAAGTATAGTTGCCATAGTTTTAAGATAAAATATAAACCAGTAAAGAGTCTTTTGGCTAGGAAAATATTAGTATCAGAAGGCTTTCAGAAAAGAAAAGAAAGACTAAGAAATAGGTTCTCAGTAAGGATGACTAATAGAATTCTACAATATTCCAAAAGATTCTATACATAACTAGATACTTAGTACTACTTGATACAGAGAGGAGACAAAAATATTCTAATAATGTTTTAGTATCAAGAGAAGATTTCTAAGTATTTGGAAGATACTGGAATATAGTAGAATATTTAAGAAAAGATAAGAAAAGATTAGTAAAAAATGTGAAAAAGGACTTGGACTAAAATATAACTATAAAATTATTACAGCTAAACAATAAACTCAATTCTAATATAGTCTTAATTTTGGATAAGAATTGATTGTAGCTATAGTGTTCTAGCCGAAACTTCATTACTGGTTTAGTATCATTAGCAGATATTATAGGATATAATATAATTCTTAATATCAGTTATCATTTTGGTCCATTAGAAGTCTCAGGTGATATATTGATATATCTTGTCAAATTCTATATAACTAACTATAGATATATAATAATTCTTATAGAATTTGTTGACAGATTGAATTATTTAAGACATAAATTCTTATATTATCAAGATATATATATCTGGTTTGAACTAAAATATTCTTATTATTCTTCTTTATGATGATTACATTCTTTTTCAAAAATTTGCTTAGTAATTTCCTATATATTAGTATTATTGATATATTCATTCTTAACTTCTTTGAATAGACTAGTAATAATATTATTGATTGCTATAAGATCATCCTTCTGAGTACTTCAGGAAAGTATATCTACTGCTTCATTCTTAGTATCAGCAATGTACATAATTTTAACATTAAAGGAAGTGAGGATTAGTTGTGTCTAACTATATTAGAGAACTTAATAGTTTATTCATAAGGTGAATTTCTTACTAAGGAGGTAATATCTCTATGTTTATAGAGATTTAATAATAGTAAGAAGTTCCTTATCTTGCATTGTATAGTTCTTTTCATATACATTTAGCTTCTGATATAAATATACAACTAAGTATTTGTACTAGATCAGTATAGCTCTAATAGTGAAGTTGGAGATATCTGTGGTGACAGTAAAGAGTTCTGTTAGATCAGGGCTGATTCAGATTATAGCTTTAATTAGTATTCTCTTGAGAATATATATTGCTATAGTCTATTCTTCTGTCTATTCTTTTTTAATATTAGTATTCTTCTTATAAAAGCTTGTAAGTAGAACTTTCTCTGATATAATTTATATCAAATAAATACTTTATAATATTTTCTACATAGTATTTGGAGATAAGATACTATATAGCAATATGTCAATATAGGAGAGATCTGATAGATATATTGGATTAGATAGATCTGCTCCAGGCCCACTCTCTGACTTTATCTTGTCTGCAAAACTCCTCAGCCCCTATTCTTCTCTGCTCCTATCTGGCAACTGACTCCCACTCTGTTCTCTTTTTCTACTACCACTATTGAAAAATTCTATCCTATATCATAGCCCTTACCAATTGAAGGCCCCAGGTCTATCTGACTCAGTATACTTATCAGATTACTTGTTAGTAACTATATTGCTATTGCCTTTCTCTAATAAATAGCTCAAAAGTATATTCAAAAGTATGTATAATATAAATATTAATATAGAAAGGATGTTATAGTAAAGAGATCTCAGATATAGTTAATTCCTCTTCTGTTTGTAGGGTTAAGGGCTTTCATGAAGTTGATGACATTCTTTATCTATTTTTGATAAGTTGCATATCTGATGAGAGCTAGAATATCATTACTGCTGGGTGGCGCTCCTTTAATTGAGTTTGATATTGGTGATGGAATGGAATGCCAGAGGGGACCAGGCCAGGATCTGTGGCCTAGCAGTTGGCAAGGAGTTGGAATCGGCGAAGAGTGGGACTGGCATGGTGTTTGGACTTGGAGTGCTGCAGTGAGAAAGTAGATGCTGCCAAAGTACTGGGTGGTCTGGTGGTGCATGCTGAGGAGGAATGTGATGCTCAACTTTTGCTCAGGGCACCTCATCATTGGGGGGTGCTTTGACTGTGAGGAGTGCCATAATGTAGGGCAGGAGGGGGGTTGGGTACAGATGCCTGAACATTGGCTAGGAGAGTGTGAGGTGTTGGGGGATTTTTGGTACATAATTGGGGAATGCTTGGGGGTACAGTGTAGGGGAGATGAAGTATGAGGGAGGTGGGAGGACTTGAGGGACAGATTGGTAGGGGGGATAGGGAAGGAGTGGATTACTTTGGGCTGGGTGTTGGCTATTTGGGTAGGACTGGCCAGTCACTGGCTATTTGTTTTTGAGGATGGAAGCAGGCAGGGCTTGGGGGACCAGTTGGTGTGGTGGCATAGGATGATGGAAGACACCTTAACAGGCTGGTGGCTTGGTTGCGGGTTGCAGGGTGGTTGGAGATGCCGCTTAGTGGAGAAAATTTGTGGCCAGAGTGGGGGGAGAGTTGGTATAGTGGGTGATAGGATGATCTTTATTCATGAGGAGGTGGGGAGGAGCCCCCCTATGGGGATTTGGTAGTGGGTGGTGATGTTGTATACTTATTCATAGACTGGTAATAAAGGCGGAGTCCAAGTGACTATAAAAAAAAAAAAAAAAAAAAAAAAAAAAAAGAGCTAGAATATTATCTTCTAGATCATAGATCTTGAGGATCCTTTTGTGGGTTTCTTGGCTGAGTCTTTTCAGATCTTAGTTCTGTCATCTCTTTTCTTGAGTATATATATTAAAATATCTTAACTGAGATATATCTTCTCATACTAGCAGGTTTAGCAGTTTGGGTGTTTTTCATAGTAATAGTATCCTATTCTATAGAAGTACTCTTTTTGATTCTTAACTTCTTACACTCTTAGAAATCAGTAATCTTCTCTGTCATAGATAAAAGAAAAAATAGCTAAGGGCTGTACTTTTGTGCAGATATAGTGGTCTTTTCCATGAGATCATTTTGCCAGTATAGTGATTATTTCTTGAAATATAGTTGTCTATATAACAATTACTAAGAATTCTGGTTCTGGATATCTCTGTCTTTTTTACTCATCTAACAGGAGTCACTGATAGTAGTAATCTCAGAGAGAATGGATCTTATATAAATATTCTTATTTTCTATTTGAATAAATCTCAGAATATTTACTCATAAAATTTCTTTAAGTACTCTTAAATCTACAAATATCTCTTTGAGCTACTTTAGGTTTTTTTGGAATTACCAGACTTAGTTGCTTCCTCTTACAGAAACTAGAACTATTACACTCAGTAGTAGCAGTATCATTGTATTTTACCTTATTAAGAAATCTTATACAAATTTAGAAACTAGTCACAACTAGTTATATGAGTACAAAATAAACTATAGAGAACCAGTCTACCATCTAGACCCCTCTGCTACAGAAGAAACAAATGATACAGAACTATAAGTCAATTTAGAAGAAATGATTACCTCTATGGTCTACCAAATCTGACTACTTTAAGCACAAGTAGAATACTAAAAAACAAGAATTATAGCTACATTATATCCTGCTACTATACCAGTCAGCTTCAAGCTACTTAAGCTAGATACCTTTGATAGTCACTAAGAAAGACTGAACACAGATACATAGAACTTCCAGTTGGATAAATAATTTGAACTTACAGAATAAAAGAAGATATATAAGTCCAATTTACCACCACACTTCTCTGAGGAAATACTACTATTTGGTAATATAATTATATCATAACTATCTCTATCTATTCAAATACAAGAATCCCAGATTAGACATTCTTTAAGGAAACTCTCTATAAGTAGTTCAAGTCTGCTAATACTACCTAGCTAGCCTAAGATAAGCTAGTAAACATCAAGCAACTCAAATCTGTACCAAGTTACAATACACAATCTTATTAATTCTACTCAAACAACTAGCAATATCCAAAGATAAAAAGATAAACTACAATATCTGAGGCCTTAAAGGAAATACATGAGACAAATCAAACTGGAGGAGCTACAGACACTCAATAAAGCTATGAGAATTGCTTATATTGATGTCATTATCTTTGGTAACTACTTTGAATCAGAATATTATAAAAAATCCTATTTTAAGAACTATTATAAGAACTAATCCAAAGTAGTTGGCCTGGTACCAATGGACCTATAAGAAGAATAACAAGCTTACCTCAGAAGAAAAAAACAATCTGAAGAAAATCTAGAGCTTATTTCTTCTGTTATCAAACAGGATACATTATAACCAAATATCCTAAGAAGACTAGCAAACCCTCAAGATCAGTCACTATAATGTCCAAAGACATATCTATTAACTATGTATACTATCAGTCAGCCAGAACTCAAGATAATGAAGCTTCATCTGAAGGCTCAGATTTCTCAATATTAATTAGAAATATTTATTGACCTTAATCTATATTCTGTCAAGTCACAATTCTAGCCAAAGACAGAACTCTAGTATCTACTGAAATTACAGTTTAATGTCCTAAAGAACATTATACTAGAATTATACCATAATTAGGACTTAGTATCAAACACTACTTAGATATGAATACTGGTATTATCAATTCAGATTATTGAGGACAAGTTCAAGTATTACTTATCAACTAGAAGGATTAAGACTATACAGTCAAGGAATGAGACCAAGTTGTACAAATGATTCTAGA
>RBNI01006227.1:7500-11576 GCA_003990745.1 Jimgerdemannia flammicorona
TCATATATACTGGCTTTAATAGCCTATCCAGGCTTCTTAAATAGATACTGGTTCTTCTGATGTTATAAACAAAATTAGGTCCTTCTCATTTTGGCTTCAGTTTGGCAGCAAATATTTTTCAATCCTACTTCTTCTAACTAGTACTAGATCTCTAATCTTGATCTTCTGATCTTTCTACTTTTGGTAATAGTACTTCTTTTACCTTTCTTGAGCTTTGATAATCTGGACTTGGGCTTCATTACATAACTGACCTGTCTTCTTGAGGAGATCTCTGAGGTTCTTATTCTGGTCCTCTTGGCAAATATCATTTCAAATGGCTTTTTTTTAGTAGAGGCAGCAGGGGTGTTCTAAATTTTCCATAGAATCTCAGATAAGCAGAGGTCTTAGTTGGTCGGATTGACTCAGGTAAGATAGTCTGGTTTATTTATTCTGTCATATTCTTGATCTGAGCATGGTATGATATAGTTTATTTGAGATGAATTTTGTAAATTCAGGCATAACTTATGATTATATTATTGATGAATTCTGTGTCTCAGTCAGAGATAAGTTCTTCTAGAGGTTTATATCTAAGTGTGAGTCTATAGAGGAGGCCAATATTAGTCAGTGTATCTGTGATTTCTATTGGAAAGACTTTAGACCACTTGGTCAGATATTCCATAAATACTAGAATATACTTATTCCTTCTTGATATAACTGGTAGAGGTCTAATATATCTACTCTCTATCTTTGGAAGATATTGTCTGGTGGTATTGTTGGTTTTAATAGTGCTTGATAATTCTTCTTCTTTTGATACTTCAGACAGATGTCACATTTTTTGAATATGTCTCAGATTTATATTCTGAGATTGGGCAAATATTGGTGTATTGTTTACAGTTTTTCTTTTATATACACCTTCCTTGGTGGACTTTATAGTGTTGTTTTCAAATAAGATCTTCTTGTACTTTGAGTTTTCTTTAAGATATAGTTCCTTAGTATACCCTTCTTCTGGTTCATTAGAATTGGTGGAAAAGTATATCAATATTGTTGTGAGCTTTCCCTGCTTTATATATGATGGTGATTTTGTAATCCTGAAGAATAAGGATCCAGCAGATCAGGATTCCAGTATATTCTATATAGTTGAATAGCTATTTAAGGGTAGTATAGTCAGTTATCAGGGTGAATCTCTTTCTAATGAGATAATGCTTAAATAAGATGATAGCCCATATAACTGCAAGATATTCAAATTTGGTTCTGCCATAATTGATCTGCTGCTGGTAGGTAGCTCAACTTGTATAAGCTATCATATAGTATTTTTTGTCCAGTTTTTCTAGGACCAGAACTGCTCTCAGGCCATTTTTGGAAGTATCTATATACAAGATGAATGGCTTCTGTAGATTGGAGCACAAAATGATAGATACTATAATTATACAGTACTTGAGGTCCTTGAAGACTAGTGCTTGTGATTCTGTCTATTTGTATGGTTCTTCTTTTTTAAGAAGGATTCAGATTGGGGCAGCAATATTGGCAAAGTTCTTAATAAATCTTCTTTAGTAGGACATTAGTATCAGGAATAATAGTATTTCCTTAGAGTCTTGGATACTGGTCAGTTGTTGATCTTCTTGGTTTTCTTTGGATCTATATGGATTTCTTCTTTCGAAACTATAAATATAAGAAATTCAAGTTTCTGTTTCCCAAAGTAGTATTTTATGATATTGAGTCTCAGATGGTTCCTGTAGATGAGCTTGAAGAATTCTTCTAAGTAGTATAGGTGTTCCTCAAAATTTACTGAATAGATATTGGAATCATCCATATATATAATCAGACAGTAGTAGATCAATAAACTATTAACTGAGTTCATCATTCTCTAGAAAGTAAAAGGGGTATTGCAAAGTCCATAGAATATTCAGAGATACTCTAACAGTTTTCCTAAAGTAAGAAAGGCTGTCTTTTGAATGTATTTGGGATCTATGGAGATCTCATGGAATTTTGTGAAAAGATCTATACTGCCAAAGTATCTGGTATCTTGTAACGAGTCCAAGAGATCATTGATTCTAGGCAAAGGATAGACATTCTTCTAAGTGACTAAATTGAGTTTTCTGTAGTCTACACAGAGTCTCCATCCTTCTTTCTTTGGTACAAAGGTATTGGGCTGACACAAGGGCTGATAGAGGGTCAGATGACTCCATTGTCTAAGAGTTCTTGAATGTGCTCCATTTCAAATATCTTTAGGTGATGGGGTATACTATAGGGTTTCTGCTAGATGGGTGTTGCATTTCCTGTATTTATGCTATGGTAATATGATGGGTTGATTGGCAGGTTGCCATAATTAGTAGTAAAGATATCTTGATATTTAAGAAGTTTTACTAGTTGTTATCGATGCAGGGGTATCAATTCTTCTCCAATATTGGTGGAAGGCTTCACTGTCTCCTGGGTCACAGATGGGCCTTTCCTTTCTTCACTGTTTCCTGATAAGTTTAGCTAATAAACTTCTCTATAAGTCCAATTGAGAGAAGGCACCAGATATCCTATAATGGTTCCATGATGGTTCCTATTAGTAAAATGATACTTTCTCAGCTCTGGTTGCTTGCTTAGGAGTATACAGGGTTCATCATATCAGAGAATGTATGTCCCTCAATATTCAGATAATTGATATCTTCATTGAGTTTGAAGAAGAGATTTCTTGGGTCAGATGGAGCAAAGATTTCGAAAGTGGTTTACTCTCCTGGTTCCAAGATGAGGTTCTTGTGTAGTCTAATTGGTTGGTGATATACTTACTGAGGGATATCCTTCTTGAAGTAGTTGACCTGAAGGAGATATACTTTCTTCTTATCTGAGCTTCCAAATCCTTTGGTTTGTCTTATTCCTTTGGTAAGTTCTGGGACTTGTAATTGTGGTGTCTTGACTTCCATAAAGACCACCTGTACAATCTTCTGTTCTTAAAGAATTCAGTGTCATTCTATCCTATTGTTGTGCAAGATGATCTTGATTTCGCCTATATATCCTAGGTCTATAGTTTCTTCTTGTCCATTACTCCTTGTCTGGCTAGCCCAAACCTTGAGGTCAGCTGGATGTAAGTTCCTTCAGGTGTCTGCATGGCTACTCCTATCCAAAACACCAGTGTTTTTCCAGGTTTGATAGATTCATCCTCTAAACTACAGGGAACATACTCTATGTCTTCTTGGTGGGCTTTGGTCAGGGGTTTGGCCTTGGGATAGAGCAGCAACATCTTTACTGAGTTGAGGCTGTCCTTGGGCTGAAGATCCACTGACTATAAGCCTCCAGGCTCTGAGGTTTAGTTGTGGCCATCTGGCTCCAGTAGAGGGATCTTAGAGGTAATTGATTCCTCTTTTTTCTGTAGGGTCTAGGGCTTCTATAAAGTTGGTAGCATCGTTTATCCATCCTTGATGAGTTACATATATATCTGATGAGAGTGAGGATATCTTCTCTCAAACTATAGATCTTTAGGATCTCTCTTTCAGGTTTCTTGACTTGACTTTTTCAGATCTGAGTTCTATTGTCTCCTCTCTTTAGTGTGAGAACTACAACATCTTGGCTGAAATGAATCTTCTGATATTGGCAGTCTTGACTGTCAGGGTGTCTTCCATGATTGCAATATCCCATTGCTCTGAAATACTGCTCTCAGTTATTGATTTCTTATTACTTTGGAAATCAGTATCTATTTTTTTTTTTTTTTTTTTTTTTTTTTTTTTTTTTTTTTTTTTTTTTTTTTTTTTTTTTTTTTTTTTTGTATTTTGTTTTTTTTTTTTTTTTTTTTTTTTTTTTTTTTTTTTTTTATACTCATTTGGACTCCTTTCTTTATTAATATATCTGTCTATCCTCTAAATAATACACAAAGATCACCCCTAGCCAATCCCCCTAGGGGGTCTCCCCCCCTCCACCCCCTCTCAATGAAAGACTACTTTGTCAAACACCATCTCTATCTGTCCACCACTCTATGCACAGATCCCTTCCACCAGATGGTGACATCACCCACCCTGGGGACCTCAACCAACCCACCACTCAGTCAGCAAATCTCTTTTTTTTTTTTTTTTTTTTTTTTTTTTTTTTTATCTTTTTTTTTTTTTTTTTTTTTTTTT
>RBNI01006228.1:0-11576 GCA_003990745.1 Jimgerdemannia flammicorona
TAACTGATGTCCCTCGGATCCCCCTCCCCACCCACCCTCACACCCTGCCGAAGGACAACCCAACCACCCACCACCCGAACCCTCCCCTCGCTCTTTTTACAGATGCAGTCCACCAGCTTCCGGCGACTCCCCCCTCCCTCTCCCCACCCTTGCCACCAACCATTCAAAATGTCTAGCATTAACCATTCCCAGCACACTACCCTTGCCACAGTGGTAGCTGGCTGGCCCTCCTCAAAGACCCGTCGCCAATGGTCCGCCATCCCTACCCAAATCGCCAGGGCCCAACCCAGAGTCAACCACTCATCCCCAGCCCCATCCACTAACCTCCTCCAAAGGTTCCCCCATCTCCCTCCCTCCCTCTCCGGCCAAGGCCATAGCCCCAACCCACTAGTAATAATGTCCCAAAAGTCCCCCATTACCTCGCACTCTCCAAGCCAATATTCAGGCGTCTGCACCACACCCCCCTCCCGACCCATATTCAAACACTCCTCGCATTCAAACATGCCCCCTGGCACCAAGTGCCCTGACCGATAGTTCAACATCACATTCCGCCTCAAGAACCTCCACCATATCACCCAGAACTTGGGGGGAAGCCACTGCGACACCTGCTTGCTCCAGGCCCAAACCCTGTTCCAGTCCCACTCCTCTCCAATCCCAGCCTGCTGCCAAGCCTCGGGCCAAGCATCTCCCCCAGGACCCATCAGGCATTCCATACCGTCGCCAAGCTGAAAGTCTTCTGCCAAAGTACCCCCCACCAGCAGCCGATCCCACCTCCACATCTGCGGTGCCCATTCCTCCTCTCCCTCATCACCCCGCCATCTAAGTCCAATTCGTCTTGCACTGTCCACCACTCCCCACCAAAACCCCTTATAGCACATCTTTTGACTACCATCCAAAGCAACCAGCGCCAACAGATCACCAGTCGTGCCACGAGGGGAGTACCTAACTTCCCACACCTTCTGCATAAGAGGCACCCATTCCCCCCCTCGCAACTCACTAGCTCTCTTCAACCACTAGGCTCTCAGGCAGTGTAGACGCTTGGCCAAGTCCACCAAGCCCAGCCCTCCCCTGTCAACCGGTAGCACCAGAGTCTCCCAGCCAATTTGGCTCCTCCGTCCTGCCCAGATCCACGACCTTGCCAATTTCCGAAGCCGCTTGACCACCCAAGCCGGGTAGTCCAAATGATACCCCAAATACCACAGCTTAGGCAACCAGTACACATTCAGCATCATCACCCTTCCTGCCAAGGATATGTGCCGGCCACCCCACCCCAACAGAATATTCCCCCATGCCAAGAGCTGCTGTTCCCACTATACTCGAGGTAGTAGAGATCCATACACCGAAAAATATATCCCCAAGTACCGGACTGGTTCTCCAGCAGGAACCACTCTTCCTATCACTTCGCCGCCAGCTATTCCCCCTCCTAGAACCATAGTTTCACATTTGTGCCAGTTGAGCCATGCTCCCGAGCCCCTCTCATACCATTCCATAGTCCTGCGCAGCTCCTCCACATCAACAAAGGAGCCCAGACCGACCACCATATCATCTGCAAAGGCCCCGACCTTCCAGTTAATCCCCAAAATGTTCAAACCCCCAATTCGGCGCCGAATCCTGTCCAGAAGGGGCTCCAAGGACAGGGCATAAAGGATGGGGGACAACGGATCCCCCTGTGGCACTCCACGCCCTAGCAGGAAGCTCATTCCCCTGTGGCCGTTCACCACCAAAGCTGCTTGACTGCCCTCCAAAAGGCTGATTAGCGCTCTCCGAAAATCCAGTGGAATACCAATACGTCTCAGGACACCTTCCAGCCAAACTCTCCGCACCCTGTCATATGCCTTCTCCTGGTCCAGGAATACCAACCGGCCATCAACCCCATCTGCCCGAGCCTCTTCGATCACTCCATGGACCCAAGCAGTTCCATCCCGTATCAACCGACCTCCTACGAACCCTCGCTGCTCCACTCCCAGAACGTGCTGAGCAATCCCTTGTAGCCTGTTCACCAAGATCTTCATCACCAACTTGCGGTCCATGTCAAGGAGCATAATCGGCCGCCAACTCTTCCAATCCTCCTTTCTCCCCTTGTCCTTGAAGAGCAGGGAGACTAGCCCTAAGCACTGACCCCCAATCCAAGCACTGGACCGAATAACTTCATCACACATTGCAGTGATCTCCTCCAAGACCCCTTCCACCTTAACCATTCTCTTCCAGAAATCCCAGGGTAGTCCATCCTCCCCCGGAGCAGTCCCTTTACTTGTCGACGCCATGACTTTACACACCTCCTCTCCTTATATGGGATCCCCCAGTGTCCCCAGCCCTATAGCCGGGTCCGGGTGCCAGTCCTCCAACATCCGCTCAACATTCAGTGCATCCTCACCTCCCTCCTCCTCGCTCCACAAACTTCCCCAGCGGTTTTGCAGCAATCCCAAAATCTCAGGCGTGCCCGTCACCATCTCCCCATTCTCATCCAAGATACCATCTCACCGCTGCCTGGTCCTTCATGTCTGGAGCAGCCAGGAGAGGAATTTCGTGGGTTGCTCCCCTTCTTCCAACCCCTGCCACCGCAGTCTCGCCACCATTCCATTCAACTGATTCTCCTCCTCCCTTCGTAACACCCCCTTCAGCTCCTCGACTTCCTTTGTTAACCGCAGAATGCGCCAATCAGCTACTCCATCCCCCTCTTTCCACACTGCCCATTTCTTCAGAAGGACCACCAATCTACGTGAAGCCCATTGCACTTGCCGCCACCTTTGTGTGCTCCTTCCTTTCCCCGCATCCCTCCAGAACCTCTGAGCGCTCGACTTCAGCCTCCGCCAGCGGTCCCCAATTACCAATCCCTGCTCCCTCCATCTAATTATCTTCACTGCTGCCTCCACCTCCCAGTCAGCCCATAAAGAACCATCCTCCAATAAAGAAGCGTTGAGCCACCAATGTCCAGGCCCATCCCTACTTCCCCCAAATCTCCCCATCCCAATTAGCCCCCAGTGGTCAGACTATGGGCACCACACCACCTCCAGTGTCACCCAGATATCCCCACCCCAACACTCCGTCGTCAAAACCCAGTCAATCCTGGATCCCAGTCCTGCCACCCAGTGAGTATAAATTCGGCAATCAACCCAGAATTGTCGCCCCGAGTCCACCAACGAGCTCAACCTTTCCACCTCCATCCAATCTTCCAACCCTCCACTTTTTCCATGCATCCCTCTTCCCCTATCAGTCCTATCCACCACAGTATCACGCACTATGTTAAAGTCCCCTCCCAGGCAGTCCACCCCCGCTTCCCCCAAGACCCCTGCCTCCCGCAAGTCCCTGATCCAATCTATGCGTTCCCCTCTCTCAGCTGGGCAGTAGCAAGACCCAACAGTCAGAGGATTCCAACCCGGTCTCCTCCATACACCCCATACCAGCTGACTCCCCCAGTGCCCAACGTCCCCAATGTCCCCCATCCCTTTTCTAACCAAGATTCCCACCTGCCCAGTCCAAACAGCCACCCCACCCCATTCCCGAGTCCATTCCAGTAGGTCCACATCCACCTCGTATCGCACATCCTGTAGTAAGAAGATATCTGCCTCCAGACCCTTCAACCAGCCAAAGATATTTCGACACCGTATTGCCCCCCTTAACCCATTGACATTCAAAGAGAAGATTCTAGTTGTACTGTTCATATTGAATAATGTTTGGTAGAGAGATCACGATCTAGAATTCCATACTCCTCCTGTCCCCTTCCAGATCCAGGCGTCATGCCGCCTCCAACTCATCCTCCATCCCTTCCTGGGCATCCATTGCCGCCAAGATTTCCTGACACTCCGCCTCATCCACTACCTCGAATTCTGTCCGATACTCCTTGCACATGACTCCCCACTTCTCCAATCCTTTCTTCGAGCTCCACAAGTAAGCCACCCTGTCATTTGCAATAACTCGAAGTTCCTCCTCCCTCTGATCATCAACTTGATACTCCACAGACTCCAAGAGTACTGCCAGAATTTCATTCCAGACCTTCTTCGGCACCTCCTCACCATGCAGAATTTCCTCCCAGTGCCTATCACTCATAACCCGGAAGTCTTCACCACCCAGCTCCTCTGCTGCCACCCCCTCCAGAGTCTTCCACAGCCACTGCTCCTCATCCACCTCCACCTCCGCACCCCTGACATTCCCTTCCATCCCCTCCTCGGGAACCACCAGAGCGTTCCTCCTTCCCGACTCATCCCACTCCTCCTCCAGAATATCAAGAAGTTCCTCCTCACCTCCGGCCCCTCCCAGGACTTCACACCATGTTTGAACTTCTACACTCATTTCGGCATCCTCCACCCCGCCACTCTGTCTTCCCTCACCGAGGCCTCCTTGGGTCACCTCTTGAACTACTCTGGGCTCCCTGGCCCAGTTACTCTCCCTCAATCCTACTCCACCTCCTCTCTCTCCACTTTCCACCGTGCCACCTCCCAATTTCGCCAACAGCTCCTTCTGAATTCGTCTCCCCTGCATCTTCTCCCAGGTTCCTCGGTCCATCCTGATTTTCTTCCCTTCCACAATTTCCACCACCGTCTTGGCTTCATACTCCTTCCAAGCCAAATGTCTCCTCTCGACAGCTCCCACCAGATCCTCAAGAGCCTCCAGTAGATCCTCCTCTTCCTCTGGCGTCCCTTTCATCCGGGAAACCCTGCACTCAACTGGTCCCCACTTGAGAGTCGCCGGCCAGTCCCTCGTCTTCCCGGTATTCTCCCGTCCAAACAGATGCACCCTAATGTCAATATCTCCCGTCCTAAGCTCCGTACCCTCCCAGACTTTGAACCCGATGTCAATGATATCACCATACTCCTTGACCACCTCCACAATCAGCTCTCTGATCCTCTCCCGCGACACCGTAGGAAAATCCAGCACTGTCAACTGCACCACTCGTGGGTCCCAGCGTATGCACCTTGCCATAGGAACTACCACCCCGCCTACTGCGACCCCTTTCTCCACAGCCTCCAACAACGACACCTCTTCCTCGAACCCAATTTCAATCCCTTCTTTCCCCTTCAGGAACTTGACTGTCGCTGCCCCTTTCACCTCTTGCGCCACCAGCCCCAGAATCATCCTCGCAGTCACAGCTAAGCCACGGAAGCACAACGTGACCGCGAATTCCGACCATGACTTTTTGAGTAATGGTGCCGACACCATGCCTGTCACCCCATCTGCCAGGTCCCCGGGCCTGGTGCCCTCCTTCTGTCCTGATCCGCCGACCACCGTCACATCTGGATTTTTCTCCAGATTCGCCGTCACAGCCCCATCAGCAGTCACATCTCCTCCCCCTACTCCCCCTCCCCCCATACTGCCTGAAGCTCCCATGGGGGGTCCCCCTTGCCTTCTCTCCGAAACCGGCGTCGCCTTCCCCAGTCCCAACCAACTATCGAGCCCTGCTGCCATCTTCCCCATTCTGACCTTGTCGGCAAAGGTCGTCCTCCCCCCACCTCTCTGTCGTAGCCCACCTCTTCCTCCTCCTCCAGCACTGCTGCCAACCACAGAGGGCCCTGGCATCCCCAAACCATCCCCTCTCTTACTCCCGACCTACTGCCAGTCGAAGGCACGGCTGCCTCCCTGGCAGCCACGCTCACCAGAATGCTCGTTGCTTGCCATGTTGATAGTCGCTTTTCACCAAAAACTTCGCAGAAAGTGTTGTCCAAATCTTGTGTCATCTGAATGTTACCGGTGAAAGCGTGATGAGCCCCGCATATCCTTCCAGACCTCACCACGGGGGCAGAACCAGACCTCCCAATTATTCATAGCCAGCCTGCCCCAACCCTCCTCACCAAGTTCTAACATTCGGCGCCCCCACCAACCCCGAAGTACCTTCAGTCGGTGCCTGAAATCCACCAGCCCCAGGCCTCCATCAGTAGTCCTCATCACTAAAGTTTCCCATCCAATCTGCGGACGCCTTCCATGTCATATCCACCCTTCAACCATCTTCTTCAGCTGCTGCACCACCCACCCCGGGAAATCCAGATGATAACCCAGATACCACAGTTTGGGCAGCCAGTACATATTCAAGACCACTATCCTCCCAACCAAAGAGAAGCTCCTCCCTGACCAACTCGTTAATGAGCCTTCCAACTTCTGAATCAGTCCACACCACCACTCCCTTGGCAAAACTGTCCCATATACTGAGAACCAAATGCCCAGATAGCGAACGGCACTCCCTGTAGCCACCAATTGTCCAAATTGTCCATGTCCCCCCAGGCCGGCACCAAGTTCCATTGTCTCACACTTGCCCCAATTCAACTTCGCCCCTGCCAGCCTCTCATACTGTCCTACCCCTTCTTGCAGTACTGCTGCATCTTCCTGGCTACCCAACCCTACCACCATATCATCTGCAAAGGCACCCAACTGCCAGACCACATCTCCCATCCATAGTTCAGAGATTTGCCCCTTCAGCTACACCAGCAAAGGCTCTAGAGAAAGTATATAGAGAAGGGGGGAGAGAGGATCCCCCTGTGATACCCCTCTCCCCAAGGCAAACTCTGATCCATACCATCCATTCATTATTACTGCTGCTTGGCATCCCTGTACCAAGTCCATCAGTCGCTCTGCCTCTACTACACCAAACCCTGCCCTCCTAAGAATGGCCTCCAGGTAACTCCACTGCACCCTGTCATAGGCCTTCTCTTGATCCAGAAAGACTATCTGTCCATCTACCTGCTGGCTCCTACAGCCTTCTAAAACATTCTGTACCCAAGCAGTACTATCTCTGATCTGCCTCTCCTTGATAAATCCTCGCTGCTCTTCTCTAACTAGCATACCAATAAACTGCTGCATCCTTCCTGCTAGAATCTTTGACACCAACTTTCTATCCACATTTAGCAGCATGATAGGTCTCCAATTACGCCACACTCATCGATCTCCTTTCTTCTTATAAAGCAGAGAAACCAGCCCCAAGGACCCATTGCCAATCCAGCTACCCTCTTTCAGAACAGCATTGGCCATCTCCACTAACCAGTCACCAAACTCGGCCTTGAACTCCTTCCAGAATTCCCAAGGCAACCCATCCTCCCCAGGAGACAAACCAGTCTGTGTCTTCCTCAGTACTTCCAATACCTCATCTAGAGACACCTCCCCCATGACCGCCTCCCCTATCTCGGGAATTGCTGTCACTGGCCAATTAGTCACCATATTGTCACCAACCTCCCCAAGTCCAGCCTCTTCAGCTTATTCCCCTCCATCCTGCCAAAGAGTTTGCCATTGATCGGACACCTCCCCTAACATCTCAGCAATCCCAGAGACTTCCACGCCATCTTCACACAGTACTGATACCCAACTATGTCGCACTCTCCTGGCCTTCAGAACACCAGATAGATATCTTGTTGGCCTCTCTCCTTCTTCCAACCACCTAGCACACAGCCTGGCCAGCAGACCATCCACCACCCTGGTCTCTGATACTCTTAAATCTGTCTGCAGCTCTGCCACCTCCAATGCCAACTGGTGGCACACTACTTCAGACAAGTTCTCCTTCTCCAAAAGCTTCAATCGCCATCTCAGCCCCTTCTCTACTCTTCTTTCCTTGTCCTTCTATTCCTTTCCTGCCACTTCTCCCACATCATGCCAGTAGGCACCAGCCAAGTGTTTGAATTTACCCCACCACTCAGATATCACCTGCCCTTCATTCCGCCATCGCAAAACTTCCTGTCTCATAACTGTCACAAAATTGTCCCTCTCCTCCTTTCTTCTGAGTAAGGCTACATTGAGGCGCCAGCACCCTCTACTACTGCTTGCTGCCTAGAATCACCCACAAACCTCCACTCTCCAGTGATCAGACCAAGAGCACCAGCACACCTCAGCAGTGTCCAGTTCATTGCCCCAGCACTCTGCCACTAGTATCCAATCTATCTGTGTCCCAACCAATGTCGTTCTAACTGAATGCCACCGAGTGAAAGGTCCCAACTTATCCCCCTGTCATTGTTGCATGCCATCCACCAGCCCTATGTCATACTCCACCTGAAGCCATTGAGAAAGTCCAGAGGATACCGCAACTCCTACTCCATCATCAGACCTATCTAGCATATGATCACGCACCATATTGAAGTCCCCCCAGAATGTCTAAAGTAACCACCTCCTGACCCTCCCATGCCTGCCATCTCTCAACCTATTGCTTTCACTCTCTGCCAACTGCAGGGAGGTAAACTGAGCCAACTGTCAACCCATCACCTGCCCCACCCTTTAGTCTTCCCCAGATCAATCTGTCACCATAGATCTCTACCTCCACCAGCTCCCCTTTGCCTACACCAACTAATATGCCCACCTGCTTATTCCAACCTGCTCTACCATACCATTCTTTACTCCACATCTCATAGTCTGACTCATCATAAGCCCAAACATCCTGAAGAAACACTACATCATACCTCCTGACTTTAAGCCATCTGAAAAGCCACCATCTTTTAACACCATCCTGCAGTCCATTGACATTGATCGATAGTATATGTATGTTGTTCATCATCATTAAAGGAATTGTTTAAAGCTCATCTGGAACCGCTATCATCTTCTCAGCCCTTCCTCTAATGATTTCTCGCTGGTCCTCACAAATTACCCTCTAGATTTGATCACTATTCGCACTGCTGCAGAATAGGTTCACTCTCTCTGTTGCTACTCTCCTAATGTTGGCCATCCTGCTTTCATCAACATCATATCCCTCATCATCCAGAAGGGCAGCCACCATCGCTGTCACCAGCTTAGGCCCCTGCATCATTATATTGAGGAATCCCTCCCAAGTCTCCTGAGATTCCTGAAACACATCCACTTCCTTAATGTCTTCCTCTGCCAGCTCCTCAAGTACTGCCTGATACCAGCTCTCTGCCATCATCACCAGGGGCCTAGGAGTTGATGGCCTGGGGGTCCTGCTCAGCTCTTGCAGTTGCTCCCTGTCTGCAGACACATCAGAAGCCACATCCACCAGCTCATCCTCCTCCGTAACTTTCTCCAAGTGAATAACCTCACCAGCTTCAGGGCACTCCCAATGAATATTCGCCACCCCAGCCATATGGGTATCCTCCACCTGAGTCTCCGGCACCACTTCATCATCCACCCCAAAGCCTCCTCCACCAACCTCCTCCTTATCTATCCATTTTCCTCTCACTGGCACATGTGCCAAGTCCTCTACACCACCCAGCTGGGAAAAAGACACCTCCACTGCCTCCACTCCTTCCATCTGATTCTTGGCTGCTTCCACTCTTGCCTCCTCTTCCACTGCTGCTCCTTGAATGGCTGCCTGCAGATGCTCCCAGTTTCCCTTCCACCACCTCTTCCACTTGCCATCAGCCTCGATCCAGACTCAATCCTTGGCATACTCCTCCCACTTCCTCTTTCGCAGCTCCTTGGCAGCCTCTCTCTCCTCCAGAGCAATCGCCAACTCTTCCTCCTCTGGTTCCACTCCCTTCCTCCTTCATACCTTGCACTCTTGCCCCCCAATTCGGATCCCCTCAGGCCAGTCATGGCCCAGCCCAATAGCCTCCTTGCCTTCCAGTTGCAGCATCACCTTGCAGTTGCCATTCCTCAATTTGGTGCCCTCCCAAAACATAAACCCGAAGTCCACCGTCTTGCCATATCCTCCCAGTGCCTCCACCACCATCTCCTTGGTCTCCTGTCTGCCCAATGTTGGCAATCCTTCCACCACCAGCTGAACAGCACATGGATCCCACCTCAGACACCTTGCTATTCCAATCCGCACACCCTTGACCACCATCCCTTTCTCCAGTGCCTTCACCATCGCATTCTCCTCCACAAATCCAATCTCCACAGCCTCTGCCGAAGGGATAAACTTCAGGGATTCTGCCCCAGCCACTTCCTCCCCCACTAGTCTCAGCACCTCCTTTGCGGATATTGCCAATTCCAGAAAATTTGCTGAAACTGCCCACGTTGACACTGATTTGTGGAAGAAAGGCCTCACCACCAACTCACCTATTCCTGCTGCCAGAGTCACCTTTCCCTTGGTCCCTGAAACCTCTGTAGTCATCCCTCCAGGCACAGCTGTGCTACCAGCAGTCCTCTCCCCAGCCACCTGCCCAGCCACAGAAGAACCAGTCCCCAGCATCACACCACCAGACCCCTGTCTCCTGCCAGCCACCTGACCTGTCACCTGACTCATCACCTGACCTGTCACCTGACTCGTCACCTGACCCCTCCTCCTGTCAACACTACGCCCCCCCTGTCCAACCCCCATGGGCCTAGCTGCAGTCCTCCTATTCCTAACCACCGTATGCTAGGCCTCAAGCCCACCAGTCCTCCCCTGTCCACCAGCCCTTTCAGCAGCCACACCAGCCCCTGCAGCAGCTGCAAAGCTCTTGGTAAGGCCCAGACCAGGCCTCCTCCTCTCCAGACGCTCAGAGCTAGAGGATTCTTGACTAGCCATATCGCCAAAGCTTGATGGTTTTCTCCGAAACTTGTTGTGCCTTGTAGGTAGACTCCTGCCGCACGATGTACACCAGTATGTTCGAAATAAAAACTTGAAAACATATTGTCTTTTGCTGAAAGATGTCTGTGTGGCTTAGCTCATTCCAAGTGGTTTGAGCAAAAGAAGTCCTGTGGAGGAAGCACTGATCCGACACCAATAAAGGGGCAACTCATCACCATTGCCCTCCTCCCACCATGCCCCTGCAGGCACAGCAAACCAACCTGAGGTAGAGGGGATAATAATAGGGG
Organism: Jimgerdemannia flammicorona; assembly: GCA_003990745.1. Lineage (NCBI taxonomy): Eukaryota > Fungi > Mucoromycota > Endogonomycetes > Endogonales > Endogonaceae > Jimgerdemannia > Jimgerdemannia flammicorona. Next base: position 10,663 of record RBNI01006228.1, read on the forward strand.
AAATGGGACTTGGAAGATTGCCTACCAATCCTTATGACCGGTAAGGTAGTGGAGAAAGGAGTGTTGTCACCATTGCCCTCCTCCCACCATGCTCCTACAGGTACAGCAAACCAATCTGATGCTCCTTTCTCTGCTACCTTATAGGTCACAAGGTTTGTTAGGTGACCTTCTGAGTCCCCTTTTCCCTATTATTACCCCCTCCCCCCTCTACCTCAGGTTGGTTTGCTGTACCTGCAGGGGCATAGTAGGAGGAGAGTAATGGTGATGAGTTGCCCCTTTATTGGTGTCGGATTGGTGCTTCCTCCACTTTTTTGTAGATTTTAGTACCTTCAGCTGTATCTGGGGTATATCTATTTTGGTGCGGCGCCTTCTTCCTTTTGCCATCGCCAACAAGGAGTTGTCTCAGTGTGTCTCGGGCTATGTAGAGAGTCGGCCAATCTTGGGCGTCAAGTGCTCAGTATAGGTTACCTGCAGATCCTTGGTACCTGTGGTGGGGCCCTCTGGCTTTGGCAAGCTTCCCAGTAAGTGTGGTTCTGGCATAGGTGACTGTTTTTCAGGTGTTGTCAGGATGGGAGGAGAGATGACTGTCACAGATAGGAGGAAGGACAATAATGGTGAACCAGTAGGGTGCCAGGCTGGGGGCGGTTGTCGGGGCTAGAGCAGGTGCTGCTTCAGTGGGGCCTTTTGATTGGTACGGTATGGTTAGGTAGTAGATATCACTCTTGGCTTCTTTTGGCAGTCAGTAGGGTTGGGCCCCAGTCATTAGGCGGGGTTGGGGGGCCTGAGACTATCTATTTCAGGCATCTTGGCTGCACTCAACTGGAACCAGGAGCTGACACGGCAATGTGATCAAGGCCCGCAGACTTGAAAAGTGGGGTATTGTGGGTCTCCTCTCACCTCTTTTTTTTTTTTTT
>RBNI01006229.1:0-11575 GCA_003990745.1 Jimgerdemannia flammicorona
ATTGCAGGCGAAAGTGTGCCAAACGCTCACGTCGGCAACCAGGACTTGGAAATGGGTAGTCAATAGAACAAAAACAAAGTGGGCTTACCTGAGGGCGCACTTGAGAAAGGTCTGCATACGTATATACTGAAAGTTAAACACAGCAAGCACGGAGATTATAGATATGAAGCCTCGTACGGCGCGTGCTTGACAATACTTATTGTGATAACCCAATCGAGATCAGATGGAGACAATGACGTCCGGTCCCTCGAATGACATGACGCCGAGAAGGTGTCAGCCATGTTAGCATCAACAAATGTCGGAGAGACCAAAGGCGCTGTGAGGAGGAGGAGGAAATAAAATTGTGGAACGCGAGATCGAGCGCAATCCAACTAGGGTTCATTATGTGGAAAGATAAAAAGGAATGGGGGGGAGGCTTGCTTAAGTACATGCCTCCTGTCGCCACGGTATCATAGAAAGCGGTATCCGGTTCTGTAGCGATACTGTGATCAACCACAGCATACGTAGATGGCCTTCGCTGCTCGGGACTGAGATTAGACAAAAGGGTTCAATCCGAAAGAGGAACAACAAAAACCCAAAACCGAACATCATTGTAGCGCCCTCCAATCGTTCAACATAATACACTATTGACAAAATGTCCCAATTCTTACACGAACCTACACCAATTTCATCCTCTTCTGCCGTCGCCTTACCCAACCCTTTCTCGCATAGATTACTTCTGCCGTAGACCTATCGTTTCGTTCGTCCACGCCAACGTGCCGACTCGTCCGGCAATGGTACAAGATCCAACCCGCCCTCGCTCAGCAACCTCATCATATTCAGGCTAATAATAAAGAAGCCGGAGATAACACGCTCGATAATAATTCCGTTACGGGACACCAGGTACTCGGCAGCTCAAGGGCCCCAGGTGGTTGACAAGTAGTATGACCCGGTCCTTGACAATTTCGAGTGGAAGGTCAAAGCAGTGTGAGTCCGTTGAATCGAACATGGTGCCGAGCGTAGTGTCAGAGGCTCGTCTTGCAGTACCCGGGCTCGCTATGTATGCCCATGCTCAGCATCAGCCAGGCTCGCAAAACTGGAACCAGGGATGTGGCAGTGGTCCAGATAAATGTCGATGGTCGCGGCAACTCGAGTATTGAATGTGTGACTGCCATTTTGTTGGCCTATAAAACGTCCTAAGACTTGCATCACCCCTTCCTCCATTTTATCCCTCTATCAAAACAATGACTATCAATTCCAATACCTCCTGCCTCCTCTACACCTGTCAGATGCGTCCAGCTTTTTTTAGCTGTAAGTGCCATGCTAGCGACGCAACTATCCAGCAAGGCCAATCGGGCTTCGAGCTAGATCTCAGCATCCTGGATGAAGAGAACCACAACACATCCTTCGACTTCGACAAATTTGACAAAGATAAAATTGACTCGCGTTTCGACATACTCACCAACTTAACCTTGACTCTGATCCCAACATCGACTTCTCACTAAGCGCACTCGGTGAGGAATATCACCACAGATATTCCAATTTCGTCCAATTATTCAACGAAGGTCTTCACGACAACGACAAAGATGGACTCGACATACTTGGCCACAGTCTCACTCTCAGTGAAATTGGTATATTCAATCAACATTACCACAGAGATCCCGATGTCATCTCTAATCCACATTTGGCGAAGTAGCCATAGAAGATTATTTCAACTCCAGCATATTTGGCGGAGACCTTCATGCTACTATGCCTAGGATTCCTTATCAAGTCGACGAAGCAATCATAGAGGATGATCTCCAAGCATTCCTCGACTCCAGCATATTCGGCGAAGACCTTCATGTTGCTGCCTTGGATGACCTGTAAAGTTGACGAAGGATAACCCCAATCATTCCTCAACTCTAGCATATTCGGCGAAGATATTCATGCTGCTACGCCTTGGATGACCTGTCAAGTCGACGAAGCAATCATGGAGGATGATCTCCAAGCATTCCTCAACTCCAGCATATTCGGCGAAGACCTTCATGCTGTCCCACCTTGGATTCCCTGTCAAGTCGACGAAATTACACAAAGTCAATCTCCAACTATCACCGAAAATCTCTTTCGGCACCTTCCCCTAAAATGGATGCGATCCAAATATCAACTACACCTTCCATCGAAACGTGAGATACAAGCAATGTCCAGACTGTTCGCGTAGGAAGCAGCGCTGTATTCGCCACGCCTCCTTAAAAAAAGTGGAACGAGTTGGCCGGGGAAAGGCGTGCAGTTCGTGTGAGATGAGAGCCCAGTGATGCTTTGGGGAGTCCCATGTGCTCTTTGTGAAAAACATGACAGGGCATGTTTCAGAGAGAGTACCCATACTACTGTTGTCGACGGTTTATGCAATAATCTGTCCGACTCGACGAAAAGATCACAAAGAAGGCTCTCAAGCAGCTTTATTACATTGTCAAGGATGGAAGGCACTATGTTGTCAACCACTATGGGCAATATCTAAAGGAGCACGGTGGCGTTCAGAAGATCTGTGTTTTCAATCATCAAAAATACTCATTTATTACGACAAGTTCATCTCATACTGCAACAATTCTAGCATCGACGTCACTGTCGATACAGAACTAAGCGATATTAGCCACCTGCAAGATTCCACCAAAGGACATGCTTGCCGCACTCCATCAGACAACCAAGAAAATGCGGCGTCCCGTCGTAATACGAGATTGCCACTGCTGCTACGAATTATAGCTTTTATTGAGGCTCACAGGAGAGGATATGGCCAGCGCACCACAGACCCTGACTTCAATAACAATACAGAACTAAGCAATATTAGCCACATACAAGATCCCATTGAAACACGTACAAGTCACCCTCCTCCGACCGCCACCAAGAAAATGTGGTATCCCGTTGTGATAAAGGATTGTAACTGCTGTTGCGGGCCATAGCATTTAAGAGAGAACCGGCTCGGAGCATAACGGCATAAACCGAGGAGGCTATGGCCAGCATACCGCTGATAAACCAGTCTTTAAATTCTTATTATATACAATCGAAACATTATATACCTTTCCTGATACATACAATTTCGCCTTGTTCATATAGTGAACTGAGCATATGTTCGAGCATATTCGAGTTATATCCAATTATTTAAATATCACTCGTGAATGTGCTTACACGCATATAATTGATTTTTTGTCTCCTTTTTTCTTCTCGAACTCTGGCTTATATACTTCGTTCATCTCTATACCATATGTCACATATCGGTCATGGCTTATGCCAAAAATAAACTATGCCCTTACGGCTTTTTTCCTACTAGATGTTCTTGCTAAAATTAACGTAGGTGAATGGCCATTGGCACGGACTCAAAATATACGTTGGTCTCCATAAAATGGTTTGCACCGAGGTGAATATTGTTTAAGCGGTGTTGTCATCTTTGCGCTTATTGCCATGTGTTCGAAAGCCACGTGGACATATTTTTTTTTTTGGTATCAGTTGTAAACCTTCGACAGATGATTAGAAATTGAAAGAGTCTGAACTCTGCGAGCTACGTTACTGTACTATATGCCAGTTGTCCGCTCGAATCCCTTCAATATCCCTGTCAAGTGTAGTATTGTTATAAGATTTGCATTGAAAATCTGCTGTCTCGTGAGCCGTGTCGCCTAAGTTATGCCCACAGTTCCCGTAATTCCTTCCTCAACTTCAACCTTAACTGCTTATTTGTAATAAGGGAGCTCGTTGGTTTGCACCTAGGAGGCCTGGTCTGAGCATGGCGCGAGGGCTCTTAGAACCCGTACGGATACTCCGCAAAGTTGTATGCCCTTCTTCTATATACTTATGCAGTGTCCTTACGTGAGTCATGGAATGCCGTATAAATAGGAGATGTTTGCTGATGATAATAAGGCAGATTTGAAATTTCAAGCGCCAGATTTCGGACTTCCATGAATTCACTATCAAATAGGGTCACTTTTTAGGCTTGACAGGTCGTCCTGCGATGCTTCGCTTAAGCAAAAGCGTCGTGATAAATCCGACTTTTTCTGGCTACAAACCGCCGATGAAACGTCACACTTGTCGATGTTCGACACCCGCGCCACACGGACGTCACCCTCGAAGTACATGTGTGTATTAATACTAGCAGCGAAACAGAAAACGGGTCTTTGGTAAAATGCAACCTGAGTGCGATAGGCGAGGGTTCGATGAATTTCCCCAAATGAGTCACTAATTTAATGTAAACTCTCTTCCGCACTAGTATGCTGTTTGATTTTTGTGATGATCAAACGTCGAGGAGTTTTAGGCTTCCGTTGGCCTCTGGAGCCTTAATGGAGGTATCTCGGGAACCACATATTAGGTAGAAAGACCTATTTGAATATAGTTTATTTTGCGCTCGTTTGCTATCCGCTAGCTCGGTCTATGACGATAGTCCAACTAACGTGCCTTTACACAGTCAGTATCACCGAGACAAACAAGTCACCAAGGGAAACAATAAAACGTGTTTGCCAACGTCGACATCAACGATCATATTCTTTGAAAGGTAGACGTCCACTCTATCAGAGGAATGACAACTAGCCCCTCCCAACTCTACTGCCAGCCCAGGTTGACACCAAGAAGGTACTAGATGACGAGAGGCTTTTCCCTGAAGAGCTAGATAACATTACCGTGTTTCCACCCGCTGCCACAGCGTCATAAGTGCGACTAGGCCACCGTCACCACAGTTTTTTTTTTTTTTTTTTTTTTGCAATAATCGTAAGTCCGAGGCGAAGGTCGTTTAAGTGACCCATACGGTGACCATTAATCGACTTAGGTACGACGTCTTTGCAAGAAAACAAGATGGCGGAGCGAGATGTGATGTAATCAACTTCAGCTAGGTATTGTCCTCGAACCAAGCGTCTATGTCGAGAAAAATGTTCAAAGAATTACTCTGTTCATTATACCTGTACGTCTTATATTGTGGTGTCCTTCCTCCTACTCTTATCACACCCCATACCACAACCTCAAAACCATTCTCGTCATGAATTTATGTCGGTGGGCTAAGAGAAATCGGAACCATATTTCCGCGGTAAGTTACTTGTGTCTCCATCGAAATATTCCCTCCCTCTTCCAACCTTGTATTTTGAATAATTTTGGACAGTAGCGCTGTGGTATCATTAAATTTCTTTTGTCATTGCTGTCCTATATATACTTCAAATAAAAAATAAAAAAGGGGGGGGGGGGGGGGAGGGAGCAGTAACCTCAATAACATATCTATTCAAAACGTCACGCATTTGTATGTAGAGCAAGCAATAAGACGAAGAGAATGTGGAGGCAATGTTTGTTATTGATTCACCCACGGTTATTGTTCGCCCCGTTGAACATTGTTCGGATGCTGGATGCGCGCGAGACCACGTCCCATGAAACAAACGTCGGCACTCGCCGCACGACCGTTCTACGGATCAGTTCACTCCCAAAGTAAAATCTCTACATAGAGCTTCTACCTTCTGAGACATTGTGACATGCCTCGCATACGAAGGGAAGTAAGGGAAGTGCGCGATTGCGACTAAGCCTCTGTTACACAAACGTCGAGATAATTGCTGTATACTCAACCATCATTTGACCTCATCTTTCGACTAGTACCAAGGAATCGCATTCATAATATCCCAAAAACCAGTAATTGTTTGTCGTCGCCGGTTCCATTTAGGCCAGATTTGGCGGAGCGAGATGGATTTTTCGGATCTCGAGAAAAGTAACTAATCAAAAGCCTGACTTGTGCCGCTGGGGTATGATTGGCAATTAACAAGGAAACCAAAGTACTGTTTCTCAAAACCCCTTACCTAAAATTTGTAACCTTCCTATCAAAACGATTTCGTGACTAAGCAGTCACAAGGATGATCTCATGGCGATGACCGAAATCAATCGCCAACTATCATAGTCGAAAATGTTCTTTCGTAAAATTGATGCGACGCAAACATCGACTACACCTTCCATCGCAGCGCCACCTGTGAAATACAAGCAATGCTCGGACTGGTTTGCGCTGTCCTCGCCACGTCCCTGGTGGAACCTCCCCCTAAAGTTGATGCAATTCAAACATCAACTACACCTTCCATCGCCACACCACCTGCGAAATACAAGCAATGTCCGGACTGTTCATGTACGAGAAGCGCTGTCACCGTCACGCCTCCTTGAAGAAAGTGGAACGAATTGGTCGGGGAAAGGTGTGCAATTCGTGTAAGATAAGAGCCCAGCAATGCTTTGGGGTAATCCCATGTGCGTCTTTGCGAAAAATATAAAAGGGCTTTTTCGGAAACAGTACTTATCCTACCGTTATCGACGGTTTGTGCAATAATCTGTCTTACTCGGATGAGGAGATCACATAGAAGGCTCTCAAGCAGCTTTTATTACATTGTCGGGACAGAAGGCGCTATGGAGTCAACCGCTACTAGCAATATCTAAAGTCGTCCAGAAGCTCTATGCTATCAATCATAAAAAATACTCATTTTATTACGACAAGCTCATCTCATACTTTCGAGACTGCAACAATTTTAGCATCGGCGTCACTGTCGATACAGAACTAAGCGATATCAGCCACCTGCAAGGATATGTTCGCCACACTCCGACCGACAACCAAGCAAATGCGGCCCCGTTATGATACGAGGGAATAGGATTCAGGGCACAACGGCGCAAACTCTAACGCGGTCATTACCAGTGCACTGCAGATTAACCAGTTTATCACATACAATCAAACCATTATATACCTTCTCCTGGTACATGTAATTTTGCGTTGTTCATTAATTGAGCTGAGCTTGCGCTTGAATCTAATTATTTGATATCATCACTCATGAAACGCACTTATACGCATTCTTTGTCTTCTCATTTCTTCCCGAACTCGAGCTTTTCTATGCTGTATGTCTCATGTTTATTCTCATATGTTTACCCTAGACAGCATAAGCGAAGAAAATTTAGAGCACGAAATCACACCCCTACATCAAGACGTGTTGATTGATGCCGGAAGACGGGGCAATAGACACCATCCACTTTTTCCTGCGAAACAATATAATTTGACGTTATCAGCACAGGATTTATCACGAGTAAGGTTATCAACTTTTGGTTAACTTGATAAATGATCTGATTATACAACAGTCAACGATCAACTGCTATAATATAAATTTGCTTCAAATGAAGAATAAGCAAAAGATTCATGTGGCTTAAGCGATATTACAATGGATCGGAATAAAGCATATGTCCATGATGTTGACCGACAGTTATGGCATTACGGCGTAACAGCACGCATGCCATGCGAAAATAGCAACATGCAGCTCCTTGAAATCAACAACGCAAGGCTTCACAGACATGTGCCGGAGCTCCACATAAAAAATATCTCTTGAACCGCCTGTAAACCTGACCACACACAAGCGATAATCTTACATTCTTGACATCAAGCGCATACCAGAATCGATCGTACACTTTGAGTTGCAGGATTGGAGGCGATGGTCTTTGTCCTTAGTGATTGTTGAATGCAAAACCGCACAAGGATAACCCCTAAAAAATTCCACAATATTCGGTTATGATGTAAGACATTGAGGGCCTAGCACCATTTCCAACTGTGAACGAGCGTTCGTTTTTGCATATTCGGGGTTATTAAAGCATCCTTAAATCCTCGCGACAGTTGTGAGCTGAACTCTATTACCACCCATCTCGATTACATTCATCATTTCTTTTGATTTTTTAAAGCGTAATTACCTAACGTATGACCAGAAAATAGCGCTTGATAAATTTACTAACCCCGTAATGTCTTCGTGACCGAAATGCGCAAAGGTGACAACCTCAATGAAAATTATTTAATAGCCAAGTTGACGTAGACCAACGATAATTTTGATTCCATGCCATTGGCTTTTATGATAAGTTAGAAATTATTTAGCGAATAGCAATTCCAGACATGTCTAAAACTTGGCGTTGTTTAAATTTTTGACATAGTGAAGATGCATATGGCGACCGAGATTTCCTTAAAAAATAAAAATAAAAATAAAAAAAAGATTGCCGGAACCTCGGGGGGTTTACTGCGGTGTTTCCGAATTCCTGGATATTAGATCCCGATCCCACTTCATTTGCCATATGGAAGGTCCGATAACATTCTTTGCTTTTTTCTGTTAAACGAAGTTTTTAGCCGCACAAATTCTGTCAGCTGTTTTTTTTTTTTTTTATGCTTCTGCATTTATTTTATTTCCATTTTGCACACGCAAACCAACACTGGCTATATATTTTTAGATGTCTTAATAAACCGCCTCCTATGAGGTCATGAGAAATTGGAGCTTCCGAACCGCGGAGGACCTGCGGCCATCTCATTCCACCACACTACGGATCCCTTTTTCCGTTGAGCGTAAGGGAATAGATAGGTGAATCCGGCGGAGCCTGCTTCAGGAATATCCCTACGGCACTTCCAGACAAGATTGTCTCGGATGTATGACGTTACCAATGGGTAATAGTTTTAGGCTCGCGTATCAATGTTCAGTAGGTCATTTCTTCACGGATGCCGTTTCATAATATTACTGTATGAATTCTCAGTTAGGGTGCAGTAGCGTTCAAGGGGAAGTTCTTCTCGTGTTTTGGAAGGTTTCTTTGCATTCTGCGAACCGATGCTACGGGAGGAATGTCTGATCATGTGACCAGAGACATTTTTGGCGAGCCCGGATCTAGCGGTTCCGCCAAAATAATTAGTTTACGTCACCTTTTAAACAAAAGATAATGAGAGTGATGGTTTTTGCTAAAGGCAGACTAGATGCTTGGCACAAAGCATGTGAATTAATTTATTCAGGCGTATAATCGATTATGTTTATAATTTTGGTTGTTTATGATTCAGAGATAAAAAAACATTCTGGTGTACTCTATTGTTGAATCTCTTGAAAGGGAATTTATTAATCTAGAGAAGGTTATGAATATACGGATAGGAGAAAAATCCTCGGAACCGTTGTCCGGAACCTATACACGGAAATTAAATCGCTCCGACCATCCGATACAACATTTACATTCAATAAAGCTTTCAGTAAATAATGTCACATTGTGTAATGTGGTTCACATTCTCCACCATGCATCTCGCTTACAGTCCGATATAGTGGCACAGTCATAACCTTTTGCGCTTGCGCCGGTTAAAAATCACAACACCGGCGCGAATAGTTAGAGTTTCCCGGTGCATTGACCATCGATGCAAATTTTGAATCCTCTCGAGAAAAGCTAACGAACAGATATGTAGAAGAAAAAATAGGGATTCGCAATTAAGAAGGGTCTTGGTTATTAGTGTTATAATACTCCTGAGTCATTTTTTGATCGCCTCGACTCAACCTTAAAAAACGTGCAATATTCGAACGGAAACGTGACCCGTCACGTTGACAGGAAGATATGCCCGTACAATAACATGGTAATGACAACTTCTTCGTTTTGGGTGCGGGGATAGACATGTCCTCAATTTCGGTGAAATCAATCCGAAGTAAAAATAAACGACGGAATACTTTCCATTTATTCTGTGCGGCTTCAAACAACCAATATCAGACTTCAATTGGTCTCCTGATATTCCGTCTCATAAAGCAAAGGCGAATTCGAAAAATTTCCCTTGTCACTTTGAGCTATAAAGATGGCCAAGACCTGCAACCTCTCCAATAAATATCATACCTTTCCACCACTTGACCCCTCTATCAAAACAATGTCCTCCTATTCCAAAACCTCCTGCCTTCTCTGCACCTGTCCGACGTGTCCAGCTCTTCTGAGTGAGGATGCTCTCCAAGGCCAAACGGAGTACCATGATAGCGACACAGCTCACATTCGGCATGGCCAATCCGACTTAGACCTAGACCACAGCATCCTGGATGACAAAATTTATGACAAAGAGGACCCCAACACATACTTCGACTTCGACAAATTTGACAAATTCGACAAAGATAAAATCGACTCGCATTTCAACATATCCGGTGGCAGCGTCGCTGAAGCTCCTCAAGTTAACCTTGACTCTGATCCCAATATCGACCACGGAGATCCCAATTTTAGCGATAAAGATAAACTCGACTCCTATTTTTACATACCCGATGACATCACTCAACACTACCACGGAGATTCCAATGTCAGCGGCACAATCATGGAGGATCATTTCCAATCATTCCTCTACTCCAGAACATTCAGCATATCCGACAAAGACTTTCATGTTGCTATGCCTCGGATGGCCTTTCAAGTCGACGAAGTTGTACAACGTCAATCACCAACTATCACAATCGAAAATTCTCCTTCGGCACCTTCCACAATGCCGCCTGTGAAATACAAGCAATGCCCAGACTGTTTGCGTAGGAAGAAGCGCTGTCCTCGCCACGTCGCTTTGAAGAAAGTAGAAAGAGTTGGTCCGGGCAAGGCATGCAGTTGGTGCAAGATTAAAGCCAAGGGATGTTTTGGGGGCGTCCCGTGTGCTCTTTGCAAAAAACATAATAGGGCTTGTCTCGGAGACAGTACATATCATACTGTCATCGATGGCTTGTGCAATAATCTGTCCGGTTCAGATGAGGAGACCGTGTTGAAGGCTCTCTGGCAGCTATATGGAATTGTCACGCAGCTCGGTGACCGCTACCGGCAATATCTAATGGAGCACGGTGGCATCCAGAAGATCTACGATATCAATTGTCCAAAAGGCTGCCTTCGCTCAAATTATCGCAGCAGCCTCATCTCAATTTGCGAAACTGCAACGACACTAACATCAACTTCGACCTCAATGTCAATACAAGACCAGCCACCTGCAAGACCCCCTCGAAGAAAACGCGTCCTGTCGTGATACGGAATTGCGACTGCTGTCATTAGCCATAACGTTTGAGGGAACCGGTTCAGGACATTTTAAAATTCTTACCCTCTCAGTTCCTTCTTATATACTTCGTTCATCTCTACGCTTTATGTCACGTATGTATGTAATTATATGCTATCGGTCGCTCTATGCATGTCCACGATTATGTCTTTATGTCAAATTAAACTACCCCAACAAACTTTAGACTATTGTGCGCTCGAAAGAAACACTATTTGTCCCGCATGTTAAGTTACAGCTATCTGTCTCCTCGCCAACTAAAACTCGACCGAGATAGCCCAACTGACGGGAGATGCGACCTCACAAACTGCGGCCTGGCGAAGTTTGTAACGTACTGAAACATCTTGAGTTGGCCTTCACAAAGTGTCGCCTCACAGATCTCCCTTCATTCCGGACAAAAACGTCTGTCGCGCGACAGGCAGTGCCGGCACCGTTCACCATCATTTTCTGCAACCTTCGCATAGACCCTCGCCACACCGGAACTAGGGTGGCTTCCCTTCCTCCACAATTTCGACCTTTTCATTTTGCTTGAACACCCGCCGCTTCGTTTCGAGACACTTCGTGGCGGAGATTCACGCTGTCATCCGCGGAGTGACGTCGGCACTTTGTGGCGGAGCAAAAGTTACAGAGGGGTTGAGGGTGGGTTTGGAGAAGACGGTGGACAGGGTTACTCAAAACCATGCGACGGTATCGAGGAGGACGATGGTGACGTTGTCGATATTCCCCGGCCGAGGGTGCCTGTGATTGTTCGGTTGCCAGCAAAAGATCAACGTCCCAACCTTATCCCCAATACCCCCCCCTTCCCCCTCCCCC